>PKML01047735.1:98664-123560 GCA_002933935.1 Eutrema yunnanense | reverse complement strand
GAATATATATATATATATATATATATATATATATGCAGCCATTAAACACTACACCAGTTTGGAGTAATCCCAAAATGTATCGTAATTACAAAATGATATCGTAAGAAACTTTTATAACACCGACATTTCAAGAAACATTCTTAACATATTGACCACATAGTTTTCTCATAACATTTTGATCACCTGCAAATTCTTCAAAGAGATCGCACGCCAACTTGCTTCTTATGTCGTGCGCATTTGCATCAACAATATTGGACATTGGTTTCTTTGTGTAGACAAAACAATGGCTGCAGATAGTAAAAACATAAATTATTTGTGTAGACATTGGTTTCTTTGTGTAGACAAAACAATGGTTGCAGATGGTTTCTTTGATCACCTTGTTTGTTTGTGTTTCCTGAAGATAGTATAAACATAAATTTAGAAATTGTGACAACTTGACTAAATGCTTTTAAAAACAAGTGAAAACCCCAGTAATCTTACCTCTAATGGAGTTTGATCCTCTGATGGAGTTTGGATTTTTCCATCAGGACAAGAGAAAAAACTATCCTCTAATGAAGTTTGATCCTTTGATGGATTCAACAAAGATGACTGTATCGGAGAAAACACAGACTCTGAACCAGTTTACAAACACATAACCGTTTTAGGATCTTTTCATACACCTTTATGTAGACTTTTCTAAATGTTTAAAATACATTTCAAAAACACAGAAACCTTACCTCAACATGTAAATCATCATGTGTTTGGGTCACCTCGACTGTTTGGGTTCCGCCATCGGCACGAATTTCATTTGTTTGTGTTTCCTAAAGATTTAAAAAAAATACAGAAATTGTAACAAGATAGGTTTTAGATGTTTTAAAATTCTATTTTTGCAAAACTTGTACCTCAACAATTGAATCGTTCGTTTGATTTATCTCATGTGTTTGGTCATAAAGATTTAACTCGCTTTCGCCTTCTTCTATATGCAAATACATAACGGTTATAGGAACTTTTCAAAAACGTTTAGGAAAATTTTACTAAATACTTAAAATACATGTCAAAAACCCAGAAACCTTACCTCAACAGTTGAATCACCATGTGTATGGGTCAATTCCTCCGTTTCAATCTATAGGATAGTTGGCGAATTTATAGATGGATAGATATCACCATCTGTGTCTTGATGCTACCAAAAAAAAAAAGTTACCGGGTAACTTTAGTATGGTTTTCTACAAATTTAGGAAGCTTTCTCGAAAGTATTTCTTAAATTTTAAGATAGAGAGTTTGAAAAGAAATGAAAACCTCAGAACATTACCTGCTCATTCATATTGGGCTGAGGCGGGCTAGAGGAATTGAACTGATCCAAACCATCTGTCTTAGATGGCAAGAATGAAATATGAAAACCGTTATTTCAAAACAGTCTTATAATGGTTTTCTACATATTTAGAAAGGTTTTTCGAAATTTTAAGAAGTCTTTCCTAAATTCTAAGATAAAGAGAGTTTAGTATGGTTTTCTACATATTTAGGAAACTTTCTCAAAATTTTAAGAAGTCTTTCCTAAATTCTAAGATAGAGAGTTTGAAAGGAAACAAAATCCTCATAACATTACCTGCTCATTCGTATTGTCCCTAGGCTGGCTACATATATTTATCTGATCCAAACCATATGTTTGTGAGCTTACGTTATGATTCAGATTCCCTTCATCATTTGTTTTTTCTTGACGTGAAGGAGGATTCTCGTTTATTCCCAGCACTTCCTCTATTTTATTCAAGCGACTATTGATCTTATCGAAACCTTCCCCAACTGTCTTGCATATATTGTTTAACTTCGACATGAGACACTCTCCCGAATCAGATGATGGTCCAGCTGTCTCCGTGTCTGAAAATCGATAAGATGTCAGGTTGACTTGATCCATCGCATCGACAAAATCCAGAGTTCCTCTCATCCAGTCTTTAGAGGTCATCATGTAGCCCTTCTTGATAGTATTAACCATTGTATACAAATCTTCATCGTCACTGTCTTCCAACAACGAGACATTGTCTCCTGGTATTGGAGGTAAAATGCAGTGGACCTTCAGCTGCACAACAGAGAATAAAAAAACACTGCATCATTGAGTGTATATGAACACTTTTCTAAATTACTATTAATTCTTCCTGGAAATTAAAAAGACATTCCCAAATTGAGAAATCCAGTGAAGTGAACAAGCTAAAATACGAAATTAAATCAAAGATTTGACTAATAAAATAAAGAACTTACATCTCGAATTTTTTCAACGGTCGTAACTTGAACAATCTTTGGATTTGATGTATAAATGTATTTCTCACATAAGAAAGGGGACATCGGCCCTTCACTTCTTACTGTGCTGAAGGCACAGATTCCACATGTGAAAAGCATATGGGAATCTGTGTATATCGTACCAGCTCTTGATCAGATCCGATGGAACACGCTTATTGATTTACTCCATCAGTAGATCAAAAGCATCTCTACCCCACAGATAATTCATCAGAACATTCATATTATGTGTTCTATCGATTAATGTTTTTGGGAACTTGTACGCTTTGTATTTCTGAAGTATGAGGCTCTCAATCAAAATCAACATAGCGAGAGAAAACCTCTCCTCAACTGAATCCACGTCAGTTTTACGCAGCACATCAATGAGTTGTTTTGTTTTATGCCCCTTTTCAAAATTTCCCCAATTATACTCACAATGTTCAGATTATTCTTTTAGATTCCTCTCACTACACTTCAAGCATGTCACCATATGAAACTCCTTTATTGAGAATCTCATAGGTTGTGCTCCGAAGTGGAACCACAACTCATTTTTTTTCGTGAGCAATGATCTCGTCAGTATCACGTGGAGAAGCTTTCCTGACATGTGCTGTTTTCTGAACAAAATCTCAGAATTGGTCCCAAAAACGTTTGCTTTATCCTATGGAACTGTACATCCCCGAGAATTTCTTCGACTATATCGATGTTTTTGAGATTTGCAAACTGGTTTATATCCGGCCTTGAAGTCTGATTTGGCTAACTATTTATGGCAAAATGAAGCTTAAGCAGCGTGATAGTTAGAGACAAGCTTCTTCTTGTTCACAAACGCACTCCACCCGATAGTCAGAGTATCGCGCTGCCTAAGTTTCATTTTGCCATAAATAGTGAGCCAAATCAGACTCAAGGGACAGATATAAATCAGTTTGCAAATCTCAAAAACATCGATATAGTCGAAGAAATTCTCGGGGATGTACAGTTCCAGAGGATAAAGCAAACATTTTTGGGACCAATTCTGAGATTTTGTTCAAGAAAACAGCACATGTCGGGAAAACTTCTCCACGTGATACTGACGAGATCATTAATCACAAAGAAAAAGGAGTTGTGATTCCACTTCGAAGCACAACCTATGAGATTCTCAATAAGGGAGTTTCATATGGTGACAGGCTTGAAGTGTAGTGAATGAAATCCAGAAGAATAATTTGAACAGTGTGAGTATAATTGGGGAAATTTTGAAAAGGGGCATAAAACAAAACAACTCATTGATGTGCTGCGTAAAACTGATGTGGATTCAGTTGAGGAGAGGTTCTCTCTCGCTATGTTGATTTTGATTGAGAGCCTCCTACTTCAGAAATACAAGGCGTACAAATTCCCAAAAACATTAATCGACAGAGCACAGAATAGGAATGTTCTGATGAATTATATGTGGGATAGAGATGCTTTTGATCTACTGTTGGAGCAGATCAATAAGCATGTTCCATCGGATCTGATCAAGAGCTGGTACGATATACACAGATTCCCATATGCTTTTCACATGTGGAATATGTGCATTCAGCACAGTAAAAAGTGAAAGGTTGATGTCCCATTTCCTCTGTGAGAAATACATTTATACATCAAATCCAAAGATTGTTCAAGTTACGACCGTTGAAAAAATTCGAAATGTAAATTCTTTATTTTATTAGTCAAATCTTTGATTTAGTTTCGTATTTTAGCTTGTTCAATTCACTGGATTTCTCAATTTGGGAATGTCTTCTTAATTTCCAGGAAGGATTCATAGTAATTTAGAAAAATGTTCATATACACTCAATGATGCAGTGTTTTTTGATTCTCTGTTGTGCAGCTAAAGGTCCACTGCATTTTACCTCCAATACCAGAAGACAATGTCTTGTTGGAAGACAGTGACGATGAAGATTTGTATACAATGGTTAATACTATCAAGAAAGGCTACATGATAACCTCTAAAGACTGGATGAGAGGAACTCTGGATTTTGTCGATGCGATGGATCAAGTCAACCTGACATCTTATCGATTTTAAGACACGGAGACAGCTGGACCATCATCTTATTCGGGAGAGTGTCTCATGTCGAAGTTAAATAATATATGCAAGACAGTTGGAGAAGGTTTCGATAAGATCAATAGTCGCTTGAATAAAATAGAGGAAGTGCTGGGAATAAACGAGAATCCTCATTCACGTCAAGAAAAAACAAATGATGAAGGGAATCTGAATCATAACGTAAGCTCACAAACAGATGGTTTGGATCAGATAAATATATGTAGACAACCTGGGGACAATACGAATGAGCATGTAATGTTCTGGGGATTTCGTTTCCTTTCAAACTCTCTATCTTAGAATTTAGGAAAGACTTCTTAAAATTTTGAGAAAGTTTCCTAAATATGTAGAAAACCATACTAAACTCTTTTTATCTTAGAATTTAGGAAAGACTTCTTAAAATTTCGAAAAACCTTTCTAAATATGTAGAAAACCATTATAAGACTGTTTTGAAATAACGGTTTTCATATTTCATTCTTGCCATCTAAGACAGATAATTTGGATCAGTTCAATTCCTCTAGCCTGACTCAGCCCAATATGAATGAGCAGGTAATGTTCTGAGGTTTTCATTTCTTTTCAAACTCTCTATCTTAAAATTTAAGAAATACTTTCGAGAAAGCTTCATAAATTTGTAGAAAACCATACTAAAGTTACCCGGTAACTTTTTTTTTTTGGTAGCATCAAGACACAGATGGTGATATCTATCCATCTATAAATTCACTAACTATCCTACAGACTGAAACAGAAGAATTGACCCATACACATGGTGATTCAACTATCGAGGTAAGGTGTCTGGGTTTTTGACTTGTATTTTAAATATATAGTAAAATTTTCTTAAACGTTTTTGAAAAGTTCCTAAAACCGTTATGTGTTTGCAGATAGAAGAAGACAACCAATGCGAAAGCGAGTTAAATCCTTATGACCAAACACATGAGATAAATCAAACAAACGATTCAATTGTTGAGGTACAATTTCTGGTTTTGCAAAAATAGAATTTTAAAATATCTAAAACCTATCTTGTTACAATTTCTGTATTTTTTTAAATCTTTAGGAAACACAAACATATGAAATATGTGTCGATGGCAGAACCCAAACAGTCGAGGTGACCCAAACACATGATGATTTACATGTTGAGGTAAGGTTTCTGTGTTTTTGAAATGTATTTTAAACATTTAGAAAAGTCTACATAATGGTGTATGAAAAGATCCTAAAACGTTTGTGTTTGTAGATTGGTTCAGAGCCTGTGTTTTCTCCGATACAATCAAATTTGTTGAGTCCATCAAAGGATCAAACTTCATTAGAGGATAGTTTTTTCTCTTGTCCTGATGGAAAAACCCAAACTCCATCAGAAGATCAAACTCCATTAAAAATAAATAAACTTCATCTATGTTTATTTGCATTCAAGACTTTATGATATTTCTCAAAGACTTTTATAAAAAAAAAAAATTAAAAAAATGGATCTCAAAAGAAAACAGAAAAAAATAAAATAAGTAATCAATTAAATTTAGTTAGTAATATATATATAAATCTATAAAATCTTTTGAATGATTTTGGGAGAAGAAGAAAGAGAAAAAAAAATTAAATATATATACTTTATTTTATTTTTTTTTTGTGTAAAAACTCATCTCACGTAGGTTTTAGAAATCATGACAAACAAAAAAAATCTTGCTTTTGACACTTTAAAATTAATAAAGTAGTAAAAGTCTGTTTGGAAAAAAAAAGACTTTAAACACTGTTAAATGCTTAAAAAATTCCAAAAATCTTGCTTTTGAGACTTTAAAATTAATATAGTAAAAGTCTGTTTGGAAAAAAAAACTTTAAACACTGTTAAATGCTTAAAAAGTTCCCAAAGTCTAACGCCAAGCAGAGCCATAGTCTTAAGATACTAACACTAAACCTTGAGTTCCTTTTGGATCTCCCATTTTGACTTAAATCAGTCATTTCACCAAGTGCTCTCTTGACTTAAATCAGTCATTTCACCAAGTGCTCTCTGGGAAGAGGCTTGATGTATAATTGTTGAAGGATGAAGAATTGTACAAGTTGCATATGTCTTCAGTTAGCAATGTTTTGCATACCTGTTGGAACTAATAAAGATCAAATGCAAACTTACTACCTGAGGAAAAGCACAGCATCTCCAGAGACAAGCTTCTTCTTGTTCACAAACGCACTCCACCCGGTAGTAAGCAAATGCCTCCTAGGTTGCCCTAAAAGTCACTCAAACAAATACAAATTTTTCATCTACCGTCTTCTCAAGGCAAGCAAACGCAACAGATTTACCTCGATAAATGTGGCGAAATCACCACTCCAGGCCATGAAGATCCCTGGCAAGAAGCTCCTGAGAAGGCCGGGGCTGGCTATAGTCCTACATAACGGTATGATTGTGCAGTTAAATCTCTCACTATAAAGAACAAGTCAAACCCTGAATGAGACGGTCTCAGACAAAAAAACTGAGAAAGTACCCGAGGGGGGAAGCAATCCTCGGCTGCACGGCGAGGAACAGAAAAGCCTCCATGGGTGCTTGTATTAGAAACAGTGAGGGTTTTGCAGAACATGTGAGAAGTATTTGACCTCTTGAGCACTTCATAATCTTCCTCTCCACCATCAACATCTATCATTCCCTCACACACCTTCCGCTCACGGGCGCTCAATGTCCTGTAACAATCAGAACTCAAATCTATGAGCTCGAGCAATGTATACTCTTTTTCCAAGACTCGAGCTAAAGATAAAAACTCACCTCGGACTCAGGAAGAAGAGAGACTTGAGCATAGACTTCATCTGTAGATGTCTCTGCCTACGAAAATCAAACCAAATATGTTAAGAAATTCATAACCACCAAAAACCAAAATTGGGAGATTACAAATGTTCATAATCGACTGCCATCAAACTATCATCATCACTAAAAATTAGTAATTCTGGAAAGCGAATGATAGATCTTATAATCAAAGGCATATGAATCAAAGTTAAAAAAAACTGACTGCAATTTCTTGTCCATCGTCTTCATAACCAGCTTCGTCGTCCTCTTCGGTATCCTCATCTTCTTCTTCCTCCGATACCTCTTCGCCGTCTTCCTCTTCAGACTCTGCTTCCTCAACAGATTTTTCACCTGAAGAACCCAATTTTAAACCAAGCTTTTTTCTCTCTTAATCTCTTCTTTTGATTGAACTTCGCTAGATTCTTTGGATTTTCCCTCAGATTCTTTGGTAAGAGAGATTCACTGACCCATAACGCTAAATTGGCGAAGCCCACCTCCAGCAGTTCTTGATTGCCCTTTCTTCTCTAATCTATTTTTATCCCAATACAAATTCAACAAAGACATTTTAGCTCCAATTGAAAACCAGAGACTTGTGAGCACCAATAATTGACAATATAGTAGACTGACCCAATCTCGTTATCTTCATCAAGTATCAACTTCCTTCTCACAGGAGTTTTCCCCAAGCTCACTGAAGGATGATGCCTCTGCTTCTCCGGAGTGACAAACAAATCCATCTCCATACTCAAAACTCAGAAGATAAACGTTTCCTTCTGTATACATTTTCACCATTAACAAGAGGAATCAGGGGGAAAAGGACAAAAAGCTTTAGTTATTCGTGACCCGATCAATCTTTTGAAACAACAGGCACAAAATCTAGAAAACCCTAAATAACCTATGCAGCTACCAATTATCGCGATATTTTCAATTTCTATCAAAGAACAAAAAGTAATCATGAAAATGGGTGAGATCTAAGCGATGTGAAGAAAAAACCCTAGTCAGAGAAATAAGGCCTGAGCAAAGCTCGAATCCGACCGAATCGGGATCAAAGACTACCCAGTTAGCCATGGAGATTTCTAGGGTTTTTTTTTGTTTACACAGATGCGAACAAAGTAATAATTTGTCTATTTAACCCGTTTTGCAATGAACTAAAATATTATTTGGACTAACCCGTAAAAACTTATAATCTTGAAAACATAACTCTAATATACATCATTAAATAACTCTAGTTTTTGTGGTTAGTTTACGAACTCTTAAAAAATAGTTTTTTGTGTATAACTTTTTATAAAATTAGTAAAAGATTTTTCAACTTTTATTTTTATATATATTCAAATAAATTACAATGAGCTTGGGGAAAACTCCGGAGTAAACCCAGATTCTTCTTTATCTTCTTTTACTAAAGAAGAATCTTTTACTAAACCCAGATTCCTCCTCTCTATCCTCCTTCTCGTCGTTTTTTTTCTTCTTCTCTTCTTCTTGAATTGACCCGAGAAAGAAAGTTGGGACACAGACCTACTTGAATCTGGTATTTGTTTTTCTGTCTTTCCTTTTCTCTCACCGTGAAGAAATTGTTGGTTTATAGATTTAATATCTAAATTTTGACTGTAAACAATGAATTAATGTTGTAGTTTTTAAATCATAGATAAAACTGTCAATTTGGAATAATTTTTAAATTTAAGAACTTTTTTTAACATTTTTAAAATTAATTTTTTTTTAATTTTAAAAAATTAATTTTATCTGAAATTTACAATATAGCTAACTAATGATTATAGATAAAACTGTCAATTTTGAATAATTTATCTATTTAACCCGTTTTGCAGTGAACTAAAATATTATTCTAACTAACCCGCAAATACTCTTATAATCTTGAAAACATAACTCACACTATTAAATGGCTCTAGTTTTTGTGGTTAGTTTACGAACTCTTAAAAAATAGTTTTATTGTGTCTAACTTTTAATAAAATGAGTAAAATATTTTTCAATTTTTGTTTTGATATATATTCAAATAACATATAATAAATTATTGTGAAAAATATAGCAAGATTTTGAATAAATTATAGTGAAAAATATAGCAAGATTTTGTATAGATTTTTTTCCTTTGAATATATATGAATTCATTATTTTTTCAAAATATATAGTATTAAAATAAGTGAAAATTACCCAGAATAACATGAATCTTTTATGTAATTACTAGATTAACACCCTCAGAACTGAGTTGACTAGAATAACACAACTCTTTTGTCAAAAGACAGAACACCCCTATTTGAGTTACTTATTCACAGAAATGCCATTTTGATTTATTTTTCTCAAAAAAAAAAACTGGTTTTGAATTCAAAACAGTTTTGTCTTTCTAAAATATTTTCAGTTCCCTCGTCCCTAGAAACGTAAAAAACTGTTTTCATATTCCTCTCCCACACGATTCTGTCGCCGTCGTCAAAAACTGTTTTCATATTCCTCCTCGCCGTCGTCATCTTCTTCATCGTCGTTGTCGTCATAGTCTCGTCGTCGTCATCTTAAGCCTCGCCGTTGTCTGCCTCTTGTTTGCTATTTTCTGTTCTTCAGCCTCGCCCGTCGTCCTCCTTTCTTCTTCTTCTTCATCGTTCATCATCGCCGCCGTCGAGAAACCCTAAAACCAAGCCGCTTCTCTTCCATCTTCTCTTTCTTCGCCGCCGTCAGGAAACCCTAAAACCCAGATTCCGGTATTCTTCGTCTATTACCGGAATAATATTTTGATTTTGCCGCGGATTATGCAGATTTGTTGGTATTGTTGCAGAATTGTTTGTTTTGTGTGTTGCAAATTTGTTCCTTTTTGCAGATTTGTTATTATGTTGCATATTTGTTTGTTTTGTGTGTTGCAGATTTGTTCATTATGTTGCAGATTTGTTTCATTTCTTGTAGACTTGTTTTTTTGTAGCAGACTTGTTTTTGTTGCAGACTTGTTTTTGTTGCAGACTTGTTTTTTGTTGCAAACTTGTTTTTGTTGCAGACTTGTTTTTGTTGCAGACTTGTTGTTGCAGACTTGTTTTTGTTGCAGACTTGTGCAACTTGTTTTTGTTGCAGACTTGTTTTTGTTGCAGACTTGTTGTTGCAGACTTGTGCAACTTGTTTTTGTTGCAGACTTGTGCAACTTGTTTTTGTTGCAGACTTGTTTTTGTTACAGACTTGTTTTTGTTGCAGACTTGTTTTGTTGCAGACTTGTTTTTTGTTGCAGACTTGTTTAATTTATTTCATTTTTTGTGTATAGGTATGGATTCTAGTGAGAAAAGAGAATATCCTCTGCGGATGTATAGTGTTATTCCACAGCAAAATAAAAGTTTAAATCATGGATGTTCTTTGTCAATTTTGAGAGATGTCCGAAAGAATGTTGGCGATGAAGTATGGGAGTTCCTAAAGAATTCAGCTCTTGGTGTTCTTATTTTGTTAGCAGAGAGTAAGTTTTGTTGGTATAGTAAGACAGTTCACTACTTCCTCGCACATCAGTTAAAAATCAAAAGTTCAAGTGAGATTTGGTGTTTGATTGGAGAGAAACCTCTGAGATTTTCATTGCATGAATTTGCTGAGCTCTCGCGACTTAATTGTGATCCGTACAATGTTGAAAAAGAAGAGGAAGAAGCGGATATTGATCACCGCGAAATATGGGCTGAGATAGGTGTGCCTATAGGTGATGGACCTTCTTGGGAGGAGTTGGCTAAGGTGTTGACAAAGTGCAACACATGGAGCTACGAGAAGAAAAGAATTGTAGGTTGTTTGTGCATCCTCTCCCTACAAATATTTGGTTTAAGTAGATGATGTAGGATGGATTTGAAATGTGCCAAGAAAGCACTGAATCCTGCTGCTTTGGAGAGGTTTCCATGGGGTAGGAGGTCATTTGAATTGTTGATTGAGTCCATCAAAGAAGCAAAACTTGATGATAACACTTACACTTTGAAAGGACTAGTTCACGTGTTACAAATATGGGCGTATGAGTCATTTGAAAGATTATGAGAACTTTATGGGAGAAAAAAACAAGAATAAGAACTTCCTATTCTCTCATGGGGTGGATCTCGTGGCCGTTACCAAATTGATGATATTGTACTTGATGAAAAGAAAAAACATGGCCAGGTATATTCTAGGATTCGTTGCAGACTTGTTATATTCGTTGCATACTTGTTTCATGTGTTGTTGCAGACTTGTTGTGTTGCAGACTTGTTTCATTTGTTGTAGACTTGTTTCATATGTCGCATATTTGTTGGTGCAGATTTGTTGTAGACTTGTCTCATGTGTTGCAGATTTGTTGTAGTTTGTTGTTGTAGACTTGTTTCATGTGTTGCATATTTGTTTCATATGTCGCAGATTTGTTGTAGTTTGTTGTTGTAGACTTGTTTCATGTGTTAGAGATTTGTTTCATATGTCGCAGATTTGTTGGTGCACTTGTTGTTGTAGACTTGTTTCATGTGTTGCAGATTTGTTTCATGTGTTGCAGATTTGTTTCATATGTCGCAGATTTGTTGTAGTTTATTGTTGTAGACTTGTTTCATGTGTTGCAGATTTGTTTCATATGTCGCAGATTTGTTGGTGCACTTGTTGTTGCAGATTTGTTTCATGTGTTGCAGATTTGTTTCATGTGTCGCAGACTTGTTGTTACAGACTTGTTCTTGTAGACTTCTTTCATGTGTTGCAGATTTGTTCCATGATGTCGCAGATTTATTGTCTTGTCGCATTTTCATTTCTCACTTTTAATTTGTAATTGACTACAGGTACGTGTGAGACAATTTGATCCAATGGCTAACCACAACAAGGATGATCACAAACTAGGCAATTTGATCAAAGACATCATGGATGGTAAATTGGCTGAAAATGCATGGAGTAAGGAAAACAGTGTGGTAAAGAAGGCTGAAACTGTAGGTGGAACTTCGAAAAGGGTTCGAAGTGGTAAAGATAAAGACCCCATTGAGAAGGTTGAAACAAAGAAGCCACAGGTTGAAAAGAGGACAATATCTACTGTGCATGGAAATGTTGATTTGAGTGACATTGGAGATTTCGGTGGACTGGTCAAAGCTTTAAGTAGCTTAAGTGAGAAAGTGGATCTGATGGACTCAAGAATGAATGAGAGATTAATGGCAATGGATAATGACATTGGTAAACTCAAAGAAGAGGTGAAGCAACTACGACACGTGCCGACTGTCGTAGTAGAAGAAGTTGATCAAAGTTCTCCTAACAGAGCTGATCAAAATTCTCCAGACAAAACCCCGATATGTTCTTTTGTGTTGCAGACTTGTTTTATTTGTCGCAGACTTGTTAGTATTGTTACAGACTTGTTTTATTTGTTGTGCTGCAGACTTGTTTTATTTGTCGCAGACTTGTTTTATTTGTCGCAGACTTGTTAGTATTGTTGCAGACTTGTTTTATTTGTTGTGTTGCGGACTTGTTTTATTTGTCGCAGACTTGTTTGTATCGTTGCAGATTTGTTTTGTTGTGTTGCAGACTTGTTTTATTTGTCGCAGACTTGTTAGTATTGTTGCAGATTTGTTTTGATGTTTCCTTATGTTAATTTTACAGTCCTGGTTAAAAGTTCCAGTGGATAATGTGAATGCTGGTACATATAAAGAAGAAAACAAAAAAGTTGAGGACACAGAAATTGAGGACATAACAAAGCAAGTACGTAAAGAGGAGAATGCAATACAGTATGAAACTGAGTCTGACCCCAGGAAACAAGCCCAACAAAAAGTTTTGAAGCACAATTTAGAGCTCTTGACTAATATCCTAGATGATGGTCACGATCGACCTAAGATGTTGGGTCCCACGTAGAAATCACCCTTTATGGGAAACTCAACGGTGAAACGGATAATGGAACATGATGTCGCATTTGGTTGCCATCCTAGTGATGCCGCATATGATCATTTTACACCAGTTGCACCTGAAAAACTACATAATCTGAGGGATTTTATTCGTGTTCGTGAGTAAGTTGTCAACTTCATTTTTGTTATCCATATGGTGCAGATTTATTTTTTTTGTGTTGCAGATTTGTTTTATTTGTTGATTTATTCTATTAGGGAGCAGCCAATTGGGACATTCGACTGTGAACTCAATTTCTACCTAAGGCTCATGACCCGTAAAGAAGAATGGCCAGAGGAAGAAAAATCAAATTACGGTTGGTTAGGTGACCAGGTAACTAATTTAATTCTCACAACTAGCAGATTTGTTGTGTTGCAGACTTGTTTTATTTGTTGCATACTTGTTTTATTTGTTGTGTTATAGACTTGTTTTATTTGTTGTGTTGCAGAGTTGTTTTATTCCGCAGACTTGTTTTATTCTTTACAGACTTGTTTTATTGTTGTGTTGCAGACTTGTTTTATTGTTGTGTTGCAGACTTGTTTTATTTGTTGCAGACTTGTTTTATTGTTGTGTTGCAGACTTTTTTTTTTGTTGTGTTGCAGACTTCTTTTATTCCGCAGACTTGTTTTACTGTTGTGTTGCAGACTTGATTTATTGTTGTGTTGCAGACTTGTTTTATTTGTTGCAGACTTGTTTTATTTGTTGCAGACTTGTTTTTTTGTTGCAGACTTGTTTTTTTGTTGTCTTGCAGACTTGTTTTATTCTGCAGACTTGTTTTATTCTTTACAGACTTGTTTTATTTTTGTGTTGCAGACTTGTTTTATTTGTTGCAGACTTGTTTTTTTTGTTGTGTTGCAAACTTATCTTCTTACTTTTGTTTTGCAGCATATGGTCTCCTCCATGCATTTGTTACGGAAGAGGTCTCTCCGAGTACCTACCCCAATCCGGACAGAAAGAATTGCCTTCTTTGACCAATGGTTTGTCGCCTTATGGAATATCGACTATAAACAGTTTGCCATTTCGCCGCCGAAGTTCTTGTTTGGTGAAGGTTATGAAATGACGTTTAATGGGACATCTCCAGATTACGCCCAAACAAAGAAGAGATGGATCGACGATGTTGATGTTGTCTACTTTTTCCACAACAGCAACAATAACCACTGGATTGCGTGTGAAATGGATCTCAACAAAGAGATGATTGAGATTTACGATAGCATCATTCCCGAGAACTGGAAGAAAGTGGTCGACGCGGTGAGGCCATATACGAAAATGGTTCCATATTGGATTAAAGCTTTCACACCCAAAGGGCAAAGAAAGGGTCGTAGATTGAATCCTTTCAAACTTCACTATAACAAGCATGTCCCACAAAACGTTCAGACAGGCGATTGTGGTGTCTATGCTGTCAAGTTCGTGGAGTGCCTTGCATTGGGATACCAAATGGATGGTTTAAGTGACAACACAATCCCCGAAATCCGTTTGAAGCTTGCAGCGGAGATTTTTGACGAGGTTCATGACGCAAACCCTCAGATATCTGACCCAAGGCCTTATGGTCAAGACAAAGTCCGCATACCTAAGCATGCCACACAATCGTAGTTTATATACTTAAATCCATATATGTAGACTTATTATCCTTTTGTTTATGTACTTAGATCCTTTTGTCACAGACTTTTGTATGTAGACTTATGTTAACTGTATTGCAGACTTGTTATAACCTCGTTGCAGACTTGTTTCATATGTTGCAGACTTATTATAACTTTGTTGCAGACTTGTTTCATTTGTTGCAGACTTGATTCATATGTTGCAGACTTGTTTCATATGTTGCAGACTTATATTGACAGTGTTGCAGACTTATATTGACAGTGTTGCAGACTTGTTTCATATGTTGCAGACTTATGTTTATTGACAGTGTTGCAGACTTGTTATATTGACAGTGTTGCAGACTTGTTTCATTTGTAGCAGACTTGTTTCATTTGTTGCAGACTTATATTGACAGTGTTGCAGACTTGTTTCATATGTTGCAGACTTATGTTTATTGACAGTGTTGCAAACTTGTTATATTGACAGTGTTGCAGACTTATTTCATTTGTTGCAGACTTATTTCATATGTTGCAGACTTATATTGACAGTGTTGCAGACTTGTTTCAAATGTTGCAGACTGATATTGACAGTGTTGCAGACTTATGTTTATTGACAGTGTTGTAGACTTGTTATATTGACAGTGTTGCAGACTTGTTTCATTTGTTGCAGACTTGTTTCATTTGTTGCAGACATAAATTAAGAAAATTTCTTCCCTTTCTGGAATAGTAAACTATGTTTTTTAGGTACTGTAAAATTGGAAACAAAGCCATCATACAAATACAAATACAAATACAAAACCACACGAGTCTTTAAACCATAATACAAAGTGAATAAAAATTCACATGACACATGTACGCACATTATGTCCACTTTGTTTGCAATTGGAGCAAATGTGTTGCTTCCTCGGGATTTTCTTCTCCATCGCTTTCTCCAACGCAGATTTGTTTCTAGAGTTCTTTGGCCTTCCAGGTGGTTATCGAACTTCAGGAGGTAAACACAATTTCGCAGCGACATGTTCAGGAATTGGTTGAGCTACATCACTTGGCATAATGCACATGGCGTAAGCGTTAATGAGGTAGTTCTTATAGTAGTACGGAGAAGTCAGACCAACACGGGACATTCTCTTAGCTTCTCCACCTGCAATTGCGTGAACACAAGGCAACTTATCCAAGTCAACCTACGACATGTGCATTTACGTTCTCGTACATTAACAACATGTACATGCGTCCCATTACTGACTTGTACTTGATCCGCATCTATTTCTTGCACGGTCAACAGCCTCGAATCATTAACACGTGGCTGCCAAAATGTAAATAAAATTAGTGAAGACTTAAAACATATGTCGCAGACTTATTAGATGAGTCGCAAACTTATTAGATGAGTCGTAGACTTATTAGATATATTCCAGACTTATTAGACTTGTTACCTCTATTAATTTCTCCGCAGCACGTGTGAGTGTTGTAGTCATTAGGCCTGCTTGAAGCCTCCGCTTTGAGAACCATCTTGTTAACATGGACCGTATGGCGTATAAGAGCTTAGAAATGGGTAGGTTCCTTGCATCCGAGAGCACTCTATTTATTGACTTCGCTATGTTGGAAGTTAATATGTTGTACATTTGTCCTGGAAAATGAGCACGACTCCACACCTTCACATCAGCCTTCTGCAGATAAGAGTGAAGTGCAGGATTGATGTCCTTGATCGCATTGAATAAAGCATTGAAATCCGCTATCTTATATGCGTTTGCTGCTTTTTTTACCAACCGAAATGCATCACGTCCTTTAAACCTCGTTATTATGTTCTTGTACATATGATATGTACATATGCCACGATTCGCCAATGGATACACCTTTTTAATGGCCTTCGATATCGATCTATGCCTGTCAGAAATGATGGAGAGACTAACATTATCTGGAATCACACAACTAAGCTGTGTAAAGAACCATTCCCATGATGCATCATTCTCCGTGTCAACTACGATAAATGCTATTGGGAAAATATTAAAGTTCCCATCCTGACATGTTGCAAGAAGGAGTGTTCCTTTATATTTCCCTCGGAGAAATGTCCCATCAATAACAACAACTTTGCGCATGTACTGAAAGCCGTTTATGCTTGCACCAAATGAGATGAACAAATACTTGAATCGAACTTCTGCATCGACTTCAAGACACGTATAAGTACCAGGATTAGCTCTTCGTATCAAGTATAAGTACGAAGGTATTTGCTCATATTCACTCTCCGGTGAACCCATTGCCAAGAGTCGTGCATGCTTTAAGGCTCAATAAGCTTTCCAGTATTCCATCTGTCACATTCATAAAACAATAAGTATGCGACAAGGGAATACAAATCTTCTACAAAACAAAACAAGTCTGCGACAAAACAGAACAAGTTTGCAATAAAAAAAACAAGTCTGCGACAACTGACCAAAATAAGTCTGCAGCAAAACAAAATAAGTCTGCAACAAAACAAAATAAGTCTGCAATGAACAAACAAGTCTGCAATAAACAAAACAAGTCTGCAATAAACAAAACAAGTTTGCAATAAACAAAATAAGTCTGCGACTACTGACCAAAATAAGTCTGCAACAAAACAAAATAAGTCTGCAATAAACAAAACAAGTCTGCAACAACTGACCAAAATAAGTCTGCAACAAAACAGAATAAGTCTGCAATAAACAAAACAAGTCTGCGACAACTGACCAAAATAAGTCTGCAACAAAACAAAATAAGTCTGCAACAAAACAAAATAAGTCTGCAATGAACAAACAAAACAACTCAAACTTTTGCTTACGTGGAAATAATTTCGTAATGGCAGTTTCGTAATTACGTTTTTTCTAACAAGCGAAAATAAGGATAAAATGGGCCAAAAACAGACTTTTTCCTTCCCAGTTATTATGTGTTATTCTAGTCCTTAGCCAATTTATAAGTGTCATTCTAGTTTTTTTCCCTTAAAATAATTGAGAAATTTTTTTTTTTTTTTTTTGTCAACAGTCTAAATACCTATTCCGATTCGGTGAACCAAATCGGGGGTATCGAGTTTACATAAGTGAAATCTGATGGGTAGACGGGAGCACCTCGTGCTAACTTGTCTGCCACTGTGTTGTTTGCGCGTGGGATATGTGTGATGGAGAAAAAAGTGAAAACCTCCTTGCTCCTCTTGAACTCCTCCAAATGAAGTGTAAACGCCGGCCACTCCTTGGGTGTAGACACCATCTTCACCAACTCTGAGCAGTCCGTTGCAAAGGCAATCGCCGTCTTGTGATTTGCAATCATGCAATGCATCGCACAGATGAGCGCTTCCAATTCTACGTGCAGCGGGGATAAACTTCTTCGCAGATTACGGGACCCCATAATTACTCCTTCGAATCCCTCCTGAAAGCAGAACCATCCTAGACCAGAATAGTTATCTGTTTCCTTCCACGAACCATCAATATAGCATGTCATTCCATTATTTTCATCTTGTTGACCCGTATTATGATCGATTTGTTGGGAAGTCATGTCTGGTTCTCTATACTGCGATGTTTCCCAAGTTATTGCTTCTGTTTCCGCTATCCGCAAAATCTCTTTTGGATTTCTATCCACATTTGAGAACACCTTGTCGTTCCTTGCTTTCCAGATATTCCACACAATCCAAGGAAACATTGTATTCCTTTCCTCTTTTGGGAGTCTCCAAAAGAGGTGATCAAAATTGGAGAAAACCGATGTCATCGGGAAAACTCCTGGGGCCGATGGAAAATGAGAGAGTGCCCATGTTTGTAGCGCTGGTGGGCATTCAAACAGAACATGGTTAATCGTTTCCCCTTCCGCTCCACACCGAAGACATTGTGTATCAGAATTTATTCCTCGAGCGCGTAAATTTGTTGATACCGAGAGACATCCCGAAATGGTTTGCGAAATGAAATGTCGCAATTTCGGTGGACATGTTAATTTCCATGTATGTGCCTGTAATTTCTTTATATCCGGACCGTAGAAGTAATTTCCGCCATTGTCTGGGTTTTGTTGTTCAATCTGGTATCCCGACTTTACCGTATATTTTCCTGTTTTTGTATAGTGCCAACCAAGAGTGTCTGGTCGATATGTGCTGCTGATGGGTATACCGCGAATAATTGCCACATCGGCCGGGTCGATAATTGTATTTATCAACTCCCAATTCCACGTTTGTGTCGCTGGATCAACCAAATGATTGACCCTAAGATTGGGGTAATAATTCTACCCCTTACATGTTGCTGACCTCGGGGGAGAAGATGGTATCCAAGGATCATTCCATACTGAGATGGAGCCACCTGAACCAACTCTTTTAATGAGCCCTTTTGTAACCAGAGGTCTAGCTGAAATAATGCTCCTCCACCCAAAGGACGGGGAGTATGATCTTATTGGATCTAATGGGTCCGTGTTCCAAAAGTAACGACCCTTAAAAACTCGAGCAAATAACGAATCCGGTTTATCCATTAACCGCCATAGCTGTTTTGCCAGCAGTGCCGTGTTAAATTCTTCTATTGTTCGGAAACCAATTCCGCCATTTGATTTGCTCCGACACATCTTTTTCCACGCTATCCAATGCATCCCTTTTTGGTGTCCGTCGGAACTGCACCAGAAACGCGCTGCCGCACTAGTTAATTTTGCGGTAATAGACTTGGGTAGTCGAAAGCATGACATAACGAAATTCGGCATAGCCGATGCTACCGATTTAAGTAGTACCTCTTTACCTCCTTTGGTTAGTAGCCTGGATGTCCATCCATTAACTCTGTCATTATGTCTTTCGATGACGAAATTAAAAATCTTGCTCTTTGCCCCTCCGAGACTTTCCGGGAGGCCCAGATAAGTACCCATCCCTCCCATATTTTGGATTCCTAACAATTGTTTTATCTCGTCCTGTACCGCATCTTGTACTGTATGTCCGAAAATTAAGGAAGATTTTGAGAAATTAATTTGTTGCCATGACACCGACTCGTATTGTTTAAGTATATGTAATATGGTGTAACACTCATGTACCATAGCCTTGCAGAAGAACAGACTATCATCCGCAAAGAGTAAATGTGAGACTGCTGGGCCTGCCCTCGCCACTTTCAACCCCGTAAGTGATTTCTCTCTCTCTGCTCTCCGTATATTGGCTATCAAGACCTCCGTACAAAGTATAAATAAATAGGGTGATAATGGGTCGCCTTGCCGCAGCCCTCTAAATGGCGTTATTTGCCCTTTGGGGATACCGTTAATAAGTACCTTATATTGTACCGATTGGATGCACCTTATATTGTACTGTTAATAAGTACCTTATGTTTTTTCCAAACCTCCCGCAAATAACCTATTGTGTACCGATTCCCGAGTCCCTGACAATTCCAACTCATAATCCGCATAAATAAAAACTAATTTGGTATTGCTAAATTGGTCTTTGGGTTTGATGAAACCTTCATAACCATCACCTTTGCCTCCCCTGGGGTGACAAAAGGTCTCCCTCTTCCTCTGCATTGACACATTCTCTAAAATTCCAATTACACCGTAAAATACCTGAGATATTATGGGTAAAATAGGATCGTTTCCCGTGTATCTTCAATAATATACCATATGTCTGTCTCATTGCAAGTATTAAAGAAAACCCGACATTATTATTATAAGAGGGGCCGAAACTACCATACCAAGAATACGAAATAACTTGTCTGGATTTATCAAATCCAACAAACCCTGATAAACAAATAGAAAAAGTGAACCATTGATTAGCCTTGGGCGAAAAACCCAAACCACTCATCGGTTTTGGGGCGCCCGTTAAAACCCCAAAACGACAATATTTACCGTTGCTGTCGTCCTTTTTTCCGAAACATTTGACCATCTAAAAAACGGATGGCATCTTTAGAACCTACCAGATCCACCCATCTCCACTTCTGTCGGTGTCCAGAAATAGTGGGGAAAAATCCGTCAAACATTAACACCATGACTTGCCAACCTTGTCTCCGATATTCTGCTAATATTTTTAAGATCAAACCTTGCTTTTTGTTGATTTTCGAGAACCCAATCTCGAAAACAACATCTGAAACTGCCTCATGATCGACACCTACTAACTCGCAGGTAATCCAATAGAAAGACGATAAATCACTACTCCTTCTCAAACACTCGTTAACGCCTATCTCCATTCTCAGCCCATAGTAGCCTATTCGTAAACCCAAGTATTTTCCTTTGTGGAGTCCCATCCACCAAATATGATCAAATGACCAAAAGAAATGAAACCGATGATTATTATTATAAAATAAGGCAAGTCCGCCATTTAAATTCCACGGTACAACCATGTAAAAATTATTAAAACCCAGCAAAAGCGGGTAAAAGATACAAGAAAGAAACAAATTCTGTTTTGTCCGAAAACTTAAAATTGGTCCAAGCTCTCGAGAGTGACTTGTTGACCTCTTATTCTCCAAAGCACGATACCACCAATACCCAAACCTCATTCCTGTGTCTCCGATTTTGAAGTCTCTGTTTCAGGTCCTGATTTTGATGTAATCTTACCTTCGGCCCGAGTAGCGTCCCCGAAACGTCCTAAGTGCTTTGGGATCAACATTTTTCGTGGGGATACAATACCTTGTACGATCCTCTTCTTTGACCCTGCACCAATCAGTTTGTTCTTCATCTTAGAAACCTGATTTCGCTTACCATTCGTAATCCCCTCCATCTCCTTATCCATATTCACCGTCACAACCTCCCTCTCTATCCCAATGCATTATCCACCCCCTCTGCTCCCAACATCACAACCCCTTCATTGCTATTATCTGCTATCTCCCTTATGTCCATAGTATCCTCAGGCAAAATAACACCAAGATTATCATCAACCAGAATATCAAAAATCCCATCATCATCAACCAGATTACCATCAACCATATTATCCAGAATTCCCTCATCGTCGTTTCCATGTTCCCCTACCTCCTCTACCTCAATCGAAGTATCTATGATCAAATCATCTACCATTGCTAGTACACTAGAGGAAATTTCTGGTAATATAATGTTTTCAGAAACCTGACTTTTAGAACTCTCCACCGCTAGAGGATCCTTTGTATCATTCTCAAAAAGAAGACCCCTACGGACAACCTTTCCCGTGACCGGTGCTGTCTCCCCAATGGGCTCTGAGACTGCATATGTTCTTGGGATCTGATTTTTCCCCGCTTTGCTGCCATGGAATGCGTCTAGCATCTTCCTGTCGTGATCCGATAGACCATTTCCCACACCTGAATTCCTCAATTTATTCAGCCCCGAGGTTAACATGGCGTACCTTTTACTCCTCTCCTTTGGTGGTACTCGAGGAAGAAATGGAGTTTGATTCCCTGTCTCTGTACCTTCTATCCTCCTTCCAAGTACCCAATCGATGCTCTTTTCCCATATGGTTACTGGCCCCCGCAGTTCTGGTATCTTGAACCTTGCCTTTGCCCTTTTCATGTCCCAAAAGGGTTCTCTTAGTAAAATCAGAGAGTTGTTGAACCTGATTTCCGTCCAGGTCATGAGTTGCCGCAACTTTGTAGCTAACAGCATGCAGCCCTTGTTTTGACACCTCCGAAATGTTTTCAAAGCTATCTATCCGTCGTACCCGTCGAGGGCATAAGGACTGATCGTGACATAGACTGAAACAACTCCGGCAATACCCGAACAGCCTCTCATACCGCAGCGTGATAGTAGTCTCTTCACCGCCATGAAACTCGACCGATGTTTCAAAACACAGAGGTTTAAAACCGTCCAGAACCACTTGCACTCTGCCAATGTCGAGATCCACCTCCTTCACGTCATCTAGAGCTTCAGCAATACTGCAGAACGTCTGGTCAGCCCAATAATGTAGGGGGACACCGATGACCCGAATCCAAAACGTGATGGCGGACGGATACTTACTATCCACAACCGGCTCCCATCGCACCAGTGATACCACCCAATAGTCGAAATGAAATGGCTCCATCTTTAGTATCTCCGCGATGTCCTCTTCTCTGTCAAAATTGAATTGGAACCGGCCCATTCCCAAATCCGCCGCAGCTACACGCTCCTCTACGTTCAGAATTTGAGGAAGCATGTGAAGCAATACCTTTATATCCTGCTTCTTTGGGTTCATACACCTCCCAATCAAAGTTTTTGAGTACCCCGCAATGAGCTCCGTGTTGTCAAAATGGGGCACCCGAATCTTCAATCTCTTCAAGCTTGATTCCATCTTCATCTCTGAACCGTCTCGCTTGACCAGATGGCTTTGAGACATTTTATGGGAGATGAAAAAACCAAGGTCCGTGAAAAAGACAGAGGCAATGATAGGGGATGAAGAGTGTAATTTGTTGTCGAGCCTCTTTGGTCCCCTTATATACCCAAAGACCTTGCTGATCTGCTGAGAAATACTTGCCCTATGTGCCTGAGATTTCCCAAAAGATCGTATCCTAAAATTAACTGGAAAATCCGATATTGAGACCTTGTATCTTCCCCGAGATATCCTGCGATTGAATTGAGAAAGATTTCTGCCACAGTCAACGCCTCAGAAGCAAGGAGAGATTTCTTATGCTTCTCCAACACCTCCAATCTCTCCGATGAAAGCGCGATCCCCTCAATCCCAGCCCAAGATTGTTGATTTGAAATCTCGTGGGATCCCCCTCGATGGCAAAACTGTGTTGCGATTATGAAAATTAGTTCGGAGATATCAGCCTGTGATATCAATCCCCGCGCAACCCGGGATTTGATTGTTCGAAGCCGCCAATCCCGCAAATCCGCCACAGAAATCCGAATCCTATCTCCCATCCCAGAACTGTTAATCTGAGACTTCCCGATCCAAGATTGACCGAATCCACAGACCCGTGAAGTGAGCCGAATCCGAGCCAACCCGAGACTGAAACCATGAGCTATCTCCGTAAGCCGAAAAAGACCCAACATCCGCGTAACCAAGCATAGACATCCGAAAATAAATCAATGACCACGACCGCCGTGAAGAGCAGTCGGGACCAAGAGCAGTCGGGACCAGCAGGAAACCGAAGCCATCCTCAAAAACCTTGACTCGCCGCCGCCGTCGTCAAAAACCTTGAGAAATTAAATATTAGATAACCTCTTTAATGCAAAATATATATTTTCCATATTCTAATCAGTAATTTTAAAAGACTATTATATCATTTCCTATTTCAATTATTTTTTGTTATTTGTAATGGCAATTCATGTAATAACTTACAAAACAAAATTCATTTTTATAAATGTTTTCTTAAATAATATTATAGAGATGTTTGATTCTCGACTATTTTCTAGACACTAAATAATATTTGTATCTAATGTTGGCATAAACACTTTAGGCATCTATAAAAAAGAAATGGGAAGTTAATATATTTTATTTATGTGGAATTCTATAAAATTTGAAAAACATTTAGCTTTTTCTAATTAATTGTGTAATAAAGTTTGCATTTTGTGTTTTATTGCAAGATTTTTTCATGAGAAGTAATAAAATAGTGTAATATTTTGCCCATATGATTGTTAATAGTGGTGCTCATATTTCTCCTAATTTCAAAACCATGTATATTTCAAATATAACTGAATAAAAACTCATTTGTATAAAAATGGTTGAGATATTAAAAAAAAAGAACTGAGGTATCAAAAGATTTAAAACATACACAACCGAAATGTGAGCGAGTTGGATAAATTTTAAAAATTAAAATATTTCTGATATTTTGGTTAATTGTTTGTGTAAAGTTTTATGGATAATTTCCGAGGTAGTTTGGGTATTCATTGTAAAATGGCTAAACCGGTTATGGATAATTCGTATATTTCTCTAAAACAATCTTGGGTAGTCCAAAACTTTTTGAATAGACTAGTAGGTTATCCGTGATTCGTGCGGTATATTATATATTTATTTATCGATGTAGTTAAAAATATATGGTAATAGCAAAACTTTTAATTAAATTTAGTATTTTTCAAAAATAATTTAGTATATCTAGTATTTGATGGGTTTATATATATATTCAATAAAATAAAATTTATTTTAAAACATATAATAAATATCATTCAAAACCTACATTAGAGAATAATTGATATATATATATATATATAATTTTCTCTATTACATCCTCTAATCCCATAATCACTTAATTCCATAATTCTCATAATAATTGTGTTATGATACATTTATTCTCATAATAATTGCCATCCATTAATATAAAAGTTATCCTTAGAATATGAAAAGACATTTTGTTATACAAGATAACTCATATATTATTGATCTAAAGAAACTTCAATTGGTGAAATTTAGTTTTTTATGAGATTTATTAATAGAGTTTAGAAAAAAACATTTACTTTTAGATGAGTACAACAAAATATTAATAATAATTTCACTACATTATAAACTTAGATTCATATAAAGTAAAGAGTTATGATTCTATGATAAATATATTATATAAAAAAATGATAAAGTAATGTATAATTAAAATAAGTTTTAAGATTAGATATATTATACCGGATCCATATCTGATTTTCCTAAATCCAAAAAAAAAAAAAA
>PKML01047735.1:0-88733 GCA_002933935.1 Eutrema yunnanense | reverse complement strand
TAGGTTCTATCAGGTAATTAATCGCACTGTCGTGCCTAATCAATTATCCTAAGATCTAAGTTCCAGATTCGTCAACCTAGAATTAGCTTTGAACACAACCTAAGCGAAGAACTAATTTAGATGGTGAATCCTATAAATTAATCAACCTAGCATTCAGAGACCCTTATGAGAAAACCCTAAACCTATGGTGGATCTACTCAGACATAGAGAATGAAACAATCAATATGTTTGAATAAATCATCAATAGAATAGAAAGAATAACAAAAGGTTTTAAGATCTGATCTCGGACGAAGGGAGATTCAGACTTGTCTCAAACCAGAGTATAGAAAATAAAGCATAGCCTAAAAGTGGCTGTAAAATCCATATTTATAACCTAAAACACGTTCTGGGCCATCTTGTAAATATCAAAGTCTTCTGGGCCAATTTGCAATTCTTCAAGTCTTGGAAAACTCGCGGGTCGTGTCTTGCTGCGATGAGTATCGATCGATACCAGGGGGTATCGATCGATGCTTGTCGTAAAATCAGGTACTCAGCAACATGACTTCAGCTCTTGCTCCAAACCGGTCCAGAAAGTTCCAACAGTTCCAATAATGCTCCAAACGTGCTAAGACCTGTAAAACACTCTAAAAAACTACAAAACACTAGAAAGACTCTATAAAAAGGACTTATATCATGGCTTAAATAGGGTAAAAACCATGATATATCAATTGTGCATGCATATAATTCATTTAGAGAATGAATATCTAAAGCTTCAATTGAACACCAAAGACGGTTGAACCCAAACTTGAAAGAAGTAGTAAAAAAGGAAATTTTGAAACTACTTGAAGCGGGCGTGATATTTCCGATCTCGGATAGTACTTGGATATCCCCGATTCATGTAGTCCCAAAGAAAGGAGGAATGACCGTAATCAAAAATGAAAAAGACCAATTGATCCCAACTAGAACCATCACAGACCATAGAGTATGCATTGACTATAGGAAATTGAATTCCTCAACTAGGAAAGATCATTTTCCTTTGCCATTCATTGATCAAATGCTTGAAAGACTTGCAAATCATTCATATTATTGTTTCCTCGATGGTTACTCGGGTTTCTTTACCAATACAACCGAGTGATCAAGAGAAGACGACTTTCACTTGCCCATATGGTACCTTTGTTTATCGAATGATGCCTTTTGGTTTGTGTAATGCACCCGCGACTTTTCAAAGGTGTATGATGTCTATCTTCTCGGATTACATCGAGGATATAATGGAAGTGTTTATGGATGATTTCTCTGTATATGGTTCTTCGTTTGGTGGTTGTCTTTCTAATTTGTGCAGGGTGCTCAAAAGATGTGAAGACACAAATCTCGTTCTGAATTGGGAAAAATGCCATTTCATGGTGAAGAACGGAATTGTTCTCGGGCATCACATTTCTGAAAGTGGGATCGAAGTCGACAAAGCGAAGATTGAGGTTATGATGACTTTGGAACCTCCATCAACGGTCAAGGGAATCCGAAGCTTCTTGGGACATGCTGGGTTCTACAGGAGATTCATAAAAGATTTCTCAAAAATCGCAAGACCGCTCACAAGGCTTTTATGCAAGGATGCTGACTTTGTCTTTGATGAGGAATGCCATGAAGCTTTTGTGAAGCTGAAAAATGCCTTGGTGAGTGCACCAATTGTACAGCCACCTGATTGGAGCTTACCGTTTGAAGTGATGTGCGATGCAAGCGATATGCTGTCGGAGCTGTATTGGGACAAAAGAAGGATAAAAAACTCCATGTGATCTATTACGCGAGTCGGACTCTAGACGATGCTCAAATGAAATATGCAACAATGGAGAAGGAACTCTTGGCAATTGTCTATTCGTTTGAGAAATTTCGATCTTATTTGGTGGGTTCGAAGGTAATTGTGCACACCGACCATGCTGCGTTGAGATACTTGTTGGCTAAGAAAGACGCGAAACCAAGATTGTTGAGGTGGATTCTTCTCTTACAAGAGTTCGACCTTAAGATCAAAGACAAAAAAGGAATTGAGAATGGAGTAGCTGATCATCTGTCGAGAATGAGAAACGAGGAAACAATTCCCATCGATGACTCACTACTCGAAGAGCAAGTGAACCTGATTCGAGTTTTGCACGTGGCGGATTCTCAGATGAAAGAAATTCTGTCTACGAATACCTTGGAGGATAGCTCGCCTTGGTATGCAGATTTTGTCAACTTCTTGACATTCGAGAAAGAACCACCAAATCTCCAAGGATACTCAAACAAAAAGTTTTACGAAGATGTCCGACATTACTTTTGGGACGAGCCATATCTCTATAGGCGATGGGCTCTATAGGAGATGCATTTCAGAAGAGGAGACTTCCGGAGTTCTGTTTAGTTGTCACGGATCGGATTATGGAGGATATTTTGCAACGTTCAAGACGGTCCAAAAAGCTCTACAAGCGGGATTCTGGTGGCCTACAATGTTCAAGGACGCTTATGATTTCATATCTAAATGTGATGCATGCCAGAGGAAGGGCAACATAAGCAAGAGGAACGAGATGCCTCAAAACCCGATCCTCGAAGTGGAAGTGTTTGACGTATGGGGCATAGATTTCATGGGACCATTCCCGTCCTCGTATGGCAACCAATACATTCTTGTAGCGGTTGACTATGTATCGAAATGGGTGGAAGCCATAGCGAGTCCATCAAATGATGCTAAGGTCGTGGTGAAGCTGTTTAAAAGCATCATATTTCCAAGATTTGGAGTTCCACGTGTGGTGATAAGCGATGGCGGGAGCCACTTCATCAACAAAGTATTCGAGGGACTTTTGAAGAGACATGGCGTTAAGCATAAGGAAGCTACACCTTATCATCCTCAAGTATCAAACTGTCAAATCAAGGAAATTCTGGAGAAGACGGTTGGAAAAACGAGGAAAGATTGGTCCACCAAGCTAGACGACGCTCTATGGGCATATTGAACGGCTTACAAAACTCCGATTGGAACAACTCCGTTCAATTTGATTTACGGAAAATCTTGCCACCTTCCTATGGAGATGGAATACAAGGCGTTGTGGGCTACCAAACTACTCAACTTTGACATCAAAACTGCCTCCGAGAAGCGTTTGGTACAGTTGGAGGAGCTTGAGGAAGTACGACAAGGAGCCTATGAGAGCTCGAGGATTTATAAGGACCGGACGAAGACCTTCCACGACAAAAAGATCCTGAAGAGAGAATTCAAAACCGGGGACCAAGTCCTACTGTTCAACTCAAGGTTGAGGTTGTTTCCCGGGAAGCTGAAATCGAGATGGTCGGGACCGTTCACAATCAAAGAAGTCCACCCCTACGGAATGGTAGAATTGTGCAACGATTCCGGGGTAGACTTTACGGTGAATGGACAGCGTTGCAAGCCGTACTTGGCAGACATTAAGATCGAGGAACAAGCCACGATTCCTCTTTCCGAACCCCAAAACGCATAAGACGTTAACAAAGTCAAGCTTAGCGACTTAAGACAAGCGCACTTGAGAGGCAATCCCATGTTATCCTTTGTAAATATGTTCATATGTGTGATTTAGATTTGAATTTATTTTTGTTTTGTGTGTTTTCAGTGTTACAAGACGTCAGGATTAGCAGGAGAACGTCCGGGATCAAGGAAGAAAATTGAAAAAAAAAGACATGGTCGATCGGTTATGCCGATCGGTTACAAAAATGCGACCAGTTACGACGAAAAATCAGGTCGCATCGATCGGTCTTATCGATCGGTTATAACCGATCGAAATGTGCCTCGATCGGTTTTCGCGATCGGTTATAACCGATCGCGACACCAGGTAAGTGGTTTCTTCTTCTTCTTACGCGACATTCTCTCTCTCCCTCACTTCTTCTTCTTGCAAATCATAAAAAACAAAAAAAGAGATTTTTGAGAGAACTCTCTCAATTCTACATCGATTTTGCTCAAATCTTTACCCATCTCACTCATTTTTCGAACCCAATCCCATTCCAAGAGGATTTCAATCAACCACTATCAATTTCTCAAGGTAAACAACCTCAAATCCCTAATCTCCATGGATTTTTCAAAGGTTTGAAACTTTTCAAATTCTCATGAACTAGACCAAATTTGCTATGGGTTCTACTGTCAAATGCTAGTTCTAGGATGGTTAGACATTGGAGAACCTCGATTAGAGAACGAATCATGGATTTTGAGTGTAAAAATTTTTGGTGTTCTTGAGCGTGAATAGTAAATTCCGGGATTTGTTGAAATTTTGGGGTTTTTGATTGAAATTGATTCATTTGGACATCATAAATAGTCACAATAATTTTGATTCACCATGGACTCACAATTAACGGACTATTGGATTTTTATTGGAATATTTGTGAAATTGGTGAATTCTAAATATTTGTGAGTAAATACTCTACGTTCTTGTTGATTGGGATTGTTTGCTTAATTGGAATTTGCCGTGTTCTTAATCTCCGAATATATTTTGTAGGAAATGGCAACTAAAGCGAAAAAGCCAACAAGCAAAAGATCGAAGAAAGCAAGTGCTAGCGAACCAACGGAACGACAAGCTGTCGTATGGACATATTCGGAAAAGAAAGCACTGAAGGGATTTGAGAAATTCAAGATGAACTCGACGCGGTTTCCGGATAAAAGGGTGTTGGAGAATTTGGGTCTAATGGATGACGTGAGCACCTTTTTAGACTCGATCGGCATGGGTATCTTGATGAGAATGGATGCACCGACATTTGAGGTTCCAGTCCGCCACCTATTGGCAACCGTAACGGTTGACTACAAGGATCCTAAGGAGAAGATAGCGCAAGACGGGATGCTTAAGTTCAAGGTGGATGACAAGGAATATGCGTTGTCCGTCTTTGATGTATGCGAGGCGTACGGGTTTCCGAAGAAGACCCAAGTCCAGTTCCCGGTCTTGCATGCTGCGAATTCAGTATGGAACACCGTTGCGGAAGGGTACTACTCAAGTCACAGCGCGAAGGTGACATGTGTGCGGAATCCGGTTATCCGGTATGTTTGCAAGCTGTTTGCAAACACCATCTATGCGAGACAAGGAACCGGAGCGGTTTTGCTGGAGGAGTTGTGCTTGGTCCACCAAGGGATCAAGGGGATGTTAAGGTACAGCGACGGAGATCCCATTGAAGACGAGTTGGGTGACAATGTGAACTACGGGAGTCTCCTAGCGGCACGACTCGTAAGTCTCAGGAGCTGGTCTAAGAGAGCAAAGATCCATCACCTATGGCTAGGGGTTCCTTACACCGCTCCTAGAAAAGGCAGGAGTAGACCTACGTTGCTACGCACCGAACCAAGAACGCAACTACCTCGACCGCAACTACCTCATCAAGAACAGATTCTTAAAGGCGGGAAGTGACAACGCGTATAAGCTGTACGATGCAGACAAGAAGATGCGAACCTTCAGGCTTCCCAACACCGCACGAACTACCTTGTTGGGACTGGATAACGTTGCGTTCGGCTGCGAGAAGACGAGTATCTCGATGCCATCGCCCAAGGAGAGGAGGAGCAGCAACAACCGGAACAGCAACAACCGGAGCAGGAACAACCCGCCGACGAAGAAGGCAACCCGATAGACGATGAGACGGGCGACGATCTATACGGGAACATCAACGACGAACTTCCCGAGATCGACTTCAACCCGAGGACCAAGAGGGAAAAGATCATCCATCAAGCCTATAAGACGGAAAGGCGGATCAACGCGGTGCAGCGGAAGATCAACGAGGCGCACACGAAGCTATTCGCCAAGCTCTTCCGCAAGGTCAAGAAGCTCCAACCGCCCAACTACGTCTCCTCGTACGATGATGACGACGAAGAGATGGACGACGACCCTACCGAGCGCGCCACGGACCATGACGCAGGCCCGAGCACATCCTGAAGAGAAAGCAAAACAAGATCAAAAATTAGTGAGTTTTCCAACTCTTGAACATTTTTATTATTGCGTTTTTATTTATGAACTTTTGTTACCTCTCGAACTCGTGATACACCGAGATGGTGTAAATCAAGTCCGGGGGGAGTACTAATTTGAGTTTTATTTGTTTTTGAGTTTTATTTGTTTCTTTTTATTTTCGTTTTTGCATTTGCATTTGCATGTATATATAATAATAATAATAAAAAAAAAAAAACGAAAATCATTTTGCTCATTTAGGATTTGATTTTTCTTTCTTCATTTTTAATAGGATTGTCTAGGAGCATATAGGATGCATTCATATGCATAGGGGACAATGATTAAGCACTTGAACTTTGAAAACATTGCCCTCGTTAATCATGTCATGATGCTTGAACCGCTTTGAAAATTTGGAAAATCCATGCTTTGATCTCTTGGCTTGAATGTCTTTGATTAGGATGAAGCTCGTTGTGATTTGATTCCAACTCTATTTATTTGAACCTAATTTGAACATTAATTGTCTCACCTAGGGGTTCGAAATGCATTCTCATGGTCTTAATCTATATACTCGAATTTTCTTATCCATTTTACCACTCTTGTGCTAATTCGAGTAGCTATCTTCATCTTTAGGATAGTTCCCCACCTCATCACCTAAGCCAATTGTTTCAAACCCATGTTATTTGTGAGTGAGGCCTTTTTCTTGAAAATGCATACAATTGAAAAATCTTGTAAGAGAAAGGAACGACAAAGCTTATCTTCCTTAGATAAATGACTTGGGATTCGGTAGATAGAATGGTTAAGATAAGTTGGAATGAATGGTGAGTGAAATTAGAGAGATGGTGAGTGAAAATCGGGTGTAGGCTAAAGAAAGAGCCTAAGGTGTAGAAAGAAAAAGAAAAGAAAGCGAGAAACTCTAGGGAAAGATCGTGTAATCAAATCCGTCTAAGTTCTTAATCTCTATATATATATAANCTATATATATATAAAAAAAAAAAAAAAAAGAGAAGAAGAGAATAAGAGCTTAGACTAAGAGAAGAAATTCCCCTAGAGTGTTAACAAAAGAAAAGAAATGAGGTTATGAACAATGTGTATATCTAGCCAAAAAGGGCTACGGGTTTTATTTACGGGAAAAGAGATTGCGAGACAATGAGCTTAAGACGAGAGATTAGAAAGCTAGGATAGGATGGAAGATAATCTTTGATACATCATTGTTCTATTCCTTCCTTGCTTTTTCGAATTGCCATGCATTACGTTTTTGTGAGAGAAAGTCACCCGGAAAATTTGAACTTCCTCGTACATTGCTTTCTAGCCTCTCTCACCAAAACCGATTGAGAATGTATTAGATTCCCTTATGTGAGACCGCACTTGAAAAGATTTAATTGAATGTTAAAGAGTTGGTTGATATGAATGCTTGTGGATTCTAAAATCTTAGGCACTAAAGCAAAAGATTCAAGTTGCGATAGGTATGGAGAAGTTCGTGAGAGTAGAAGCGATTTTGGCATTATGGCATTTTTATCTAACGACATTGAGTTGAAAGTTTCATGTGTTTCCTTTTGGATATGAGTCCCCATCTTCAAACCTCTCTTCTTGGCTTACTTTGCTTTATTCGCTTGAGGACAAGCAAAAGGCAAGTCCGAGGGAGTTGATAACCGTGTATTTTACCACCTTAAATCTCATATTTTCTTTCGTTTTCCTTATGTTTCGTATAGTTTCTAATATGTATATGTTGCATTTAGGTCCAAATCGAGTTGCATTGCATTTAGGACGTCCTAGGTCGTTTTTGTGTTCTTTTTGGCTTGTTAAAGCCTTTCTCAGGTGTTCGGGACTGATTTGGATGAGCGCGGACGGAAGGAAACCGCAAAGATTGAAGAAGGAACGTGAGGACCGGAAAATACACAGGCGATCGGTTATAACCGATCACTGAAAGCGATCCACGAAAAAAATCAAGCTCGATCGGTTACTTACCGATCGGTTACAAACCGATCAACATTGCCACAGGCGATCGGTTATAACCGATCGCCATAACCGATCGACAGTGCCTCCGGATTTTCAGCTTGATTTTGGGAACCAACCACTTTTGTAATATAATTTTCAACACTTCTTCTCTTTCTTATTAACTCTAGGCACGAAAAAGATCTCATAGCTCAACTGGGAGAATGCTTCACCTTACTTAACAAATATGGGATGAAACACAACCCTTCAAAATGCACCTTTGGAGTCGCCTCAGGCGAATTCCTAGGTTACATAGTAACTCAACGAGGAATAGAAGCAAACCCCAAATAAATCAGTGCGTTCCTGGAAATGCAACCTCCGAGCTCAGTAAAAGAGGTGCAAAGGCTGACAGGCCGTATAGCCGCGTTAAATCGGTTTATTTCCATGTCAACTGATAAATGTCTCCCCTTTTACCAGTTACTAAAGGGAAACAAAAGATTCGTATGGGATGACAAGTGCCGGGAAGCCTTTGAACAACTAAAAACGTACCTCTCCGAGCCCACCATCTTATCAAAACCGATTGAGGGTGAACCACTTTACCTATACGTAATAATCTCCGAAGTCGCAGTGAGTGGCGTCCTCATAAGAGAAGAACGAGCTGAGCAAAAGCCGATCTACTACGTGAGTAAATCCTTAGTAGATGCCGAGACCAGATATCCACGAATGGAAAAACTGGCTTTGGCAGTATTAATCTCAGCTCGCAAACTCATGCCTTATTTCCAATCACACCCCATCGTAGTAATGACAACACAGCCATTACACACAGTATTGCACAGCCCCAGCCAATCTGGCAGGTTAGCAAAATGGCCCATCGAACTGAGCGAGTACGATATCGAATATCGACCTCGGACCAGCGCCAAAGCACAAGTATTAGCTGATTTCATTATCGAGCTCACAGCTAATAGCCAGGTTACCGGAACAAGCACTGAAACCTGTCAGCTTTATGTCGATGGAGCCTCCTCGAAACAAGGGGCAGGTGTGGGAATCCACCTTATATCCCCGAATAACGAAATTGTAGAACAATCTTTCAGACTCGGACTCCCAGCATCAAATAACGAAGCCGATTGATATGCTCAATTTAATACCCCAAAAAGTACTAAAGCAGTTGCTGCAGTAAATCAAGGGTCGAACACAAGAACTCAAGACTTCACACAATAGATTCTATAGATCCGAAATAAGCTAAATCAGAAGATGTAATTGAAAACAAGATTGCAGGTAAAAGTGTTGTAAATTCAGTTGGAGGCAGATAGGTTCAGGGTATTTCTCAGGAAATCAATGAATGTAGTCTAATTAACTAACAGGATTCAGATTAAGCACTGTTCTAGAACTCAAATCACTAAAATATAATTAACCAACTCTCGTTGCGAAAACTATCTAAACCTAAATCCTAGGAATTCCAAATCTCTTTGCGAATCCTAAATTCTAAATCAGCTTTAAAGTTCAGGTTTGATATGTTCACAAATTAATTAAACCAAATCTCTTTGCGAATAATTAATTTGCTCACTTAGGTTCTATCAGGTAATTATTCGCACTCTCGTGCCTAATCAATTATCCTAAGATCTAAGTTCTAGGTGATTAATCTAGAATTAGCTTTGAGAACAACCTAAGGTGAAGAACTAATCAGATAGTGAATCCTAATAGGTAATCAACCTAGCATTCAAAGAAATCCCTATGAGAAAACCCTAAACCTAACAGGTGATCTACTCAGACATGAAGATTAAATCAATAAACATGTTGAATAAATACTCTATATAAAATCAGAAAGAGAAACAAGGTTTTGAGATCTGATCTCGGACGAAGGGAAAACAGACTTGTCTCTCACCAAAATCTCTCTTAAACTAAAGCAAAATAAAGCATAGCCTAAACAGATGGCTTTAAAATCCTATTTATAACCTAAATCACGACTTGGGGTCTTCTTATAATTATTAAAGACTTCTGGGCACTTTTGCAATTCTTCAAGTCTTGGAAAACTCGCGGGTCTGTCTTGCTGCGATGAGTGTCGATCGATACCAAGGGGGTATCGATCGATGCTCGACGTGAAATCAGATATTCAACAACACGATTCAGCTCTTGCTCCAAAGTGCTCTAATAATCTCCAATAAATCCAATAATGCTCCAAACGTGCTAAGACCTGCAAAAGACTCTAAAAGACTCCAAAATACTATAAAGACTCTATAAAAAGGACTTATATCATGGTCTAAACAGGGTAAAAACCATGATATATCACCGAGTACGAGGCCTTAATAGCAGGCCTCCGACTTGCAGCTGGAATAGGAATACGTAAGCTAAATGCGTTCAGCGACTCCCAGCTAATTACAAGTCAGTTTCACGGAGAATACGAAACCAGAGATAACATGATGGAATCCTATCTAGCTATAGTTCGTGAGCTAGTCAAACAATTCGAAACCTTCAATCTAACGCGAATACCGCGAGGTGAAAACACGATAGCAGACGCACTGGCAGCTCTGGCATCAACCTCAAATCCACTCATAAAAAGAGAAATTCCAGTAGAAGGAATTGAGAAACCAAGCATCAAAATCGACGAAGATAGCGAAGTTCCGATGGAAGTAGACAATGACGACATGGAGATAGATATAACAATAGCTACAGTAACAGGCGACCTCCCACCACAAGGGGAAGAAGCCACCGACCCGGAGCCAGAACTGCTTGACGCCAGGTACGTTACGCTCCGCGAAAAAATGATCGCAAGAGCTGACTGGCGAGTAGCGATTATACATTACATTGAGGGGGGAGAGGCTCCCCCCAGCAAGTGGGAAGCTCGCAAGCTCAAAACCATAGCTTCAAGATATTGTATAATCAGCCCTCGCCTTTACAAGCGAAGTGTAAATGGCCCCTACCTAGTATGCATCCACGGGCTCGAAGCCTTTACGATATTGTCAGAAATTCACGGAGGCTCGTGTGGCAGCCACTCCGGAGGAAGGGCACTAGCTATTAAAATCAAAAGGCAAGGATATTTTTGGCCCACATTGGTTGCTGACTGCGAAGAACATTCTAAGGCATGCGACAAATGCCAACGGCATGCTCCGACTCTACATCAGCCTACAGAAAACTTATCCTCCATTTCATCTTCATACCCCTTCATGAGGTGGTCAATGGATATAGTAGGACCCATGGTAACTTCGGGAAAAAGAAGGTGTCGTTTCTTACTCGTCCTCACCGACTACTTCACCAAATGGGTGGAGGCATGAGCTTTCCAGCAAATTAAAGCAAATCACGTACAGGAATTCGTATGGCAGAACATCGTCTGCCGGCACGGAGTCCCATACGAAATCGTGACCGACAATGGATCGCAATTCATCTCAAATCAATTCCTCGAATTCTGCGGAGATCACGGAATCAGATTAACAACCCGACCCCACGTTACCCTCAGGGTAACGGGCAGGCTGAGGCAGCAAACAAGCTAATATTGAGCAATCTCAAAAAACGACTGGATGCTAAAAAGCAAAGGTGGTCCGACGAGCTCCCTGGAGTACTATGGGCATGTCGGACCTCACCCCGCAAGGCAACCTCAGAAACACCGTTTTCCTTAGCCTATGGAATCGAGGCTGTGGTTCCCGCCGAGGTCGCAGTTCCCAGCTTGAGAAAAGATATATGTCCCATTAACGAGGAACTGAACAACAAAATGCTTCTCGACCACCTCGATGTCATCGATGAACGTCGAGACCGAGCACTCGTTAACCTTCAAAATTATCAACAAGCGGCAGCACGCTACTATAATTCGAAGGTCAAGCAGCGAAGATTTCAAGTCGGCGAGCTCGTCCTACGAAAAACCTACGAGAACACAAGGGAAAGAAACGCCGGAAAACTAGGCACCAACTGGGAAGGTCCATACCGGATCTCCGAGATAGTAAAAGACGGCGTATACAAGCTCGCCAGGATGCACGACAAAACGCCTGAAAGGAACTCATGGAATGCCATGAATTTAAAGAAGTACTATCATTAGAAAGACACTTGTAAAAATCGAACTACGAAAAGGCTTGATCCCTCCTCAGGGTACGTAGGCAACCTCACAAGGGTGCATCTATTAATATAAAATCTTCTTCTATGAGCCTGTTAAAAACAGCCTGAGACCCCTCAACTATCATATACAAGCTAAAAGCTTCACTCTATAAATAAACAGCCTTACGAGCTAGAGCACGCTACCAGTTAGCACGACTCGACTTTGCGTCTAAATTGCAGAGTCACAACCTTCCTAGTCTCTAAATGACAATAACCTCTACGTCTAAACTGTTTAGGTTACACGCATGCCTGTAAACGGCTTCGACCTTGCGTCTTTAAATCGCCTGGTCAGCTCCCGAGGTCTCTAAACGACCTGGGAACAAGGTCTCTAAACGACCTGGATCCTTGGCTGAGAAACCGCCTTTGATCTTAAAAAAAAAAACCAAACACAACCTCTAAAAAGGCAAAAATAACACAAACAACCATAAAAGGAAAGATTTTTTAATAAAGCCTCCTCAAAAGAGCATAAGTTCAAACCAAAAGCCCACGAGGGCATAAAAAAGTTCAACAAGCAAATCGGAAAAGGGTTTAAAAGCCTCCCCATGCACCAAGTTCAAACAAGAACAACAGGAAACGAAAACAGTAAAGATATTCCTAACAAGTAGGATCGGCGGGTTTATCCTCCGGAGCATCTTGATTCGAGGGCAGCGGGAACTCCTTCCTAAGCTCCTGAGAACCAAGGTCCAGCTGATCATTCAATGATGCGCTTGGCCCAGCAGTCAGCGTAACCGAGTCATCGGACACCTGAGGGATATCAATTTTACCCAAGGAAAAAATGATACCTGAACAATGGCGAGCTCCGCGTCCAATCTCAGCTTCTCAGCATGGATGCTCGTCTTTTCGGCCTCAAAATCAATGATGGTCTGACCGATAATATCATCGAGAAGAAGGATATTGGATTTACACTCCATAATTTGAGTCTCGGTATCAACCTCGATCTTCTTCTTCTCCCATTTATCCTTTATCCCCGAAAGAATGGCACGATACTGCTTGGATATCTCCCTCCTCGCGACCCTCTCTGCCTTCTTCACCATCTGTTTTTGCCTCTTGGCAAGTTTCCTCGAGTTTTCGGTAATCTTCTCAACCTGGACCCTCAAGTCCACTATGTTTTCACTAGCTGAGCGCAAACCAACCTCAGCAGCTCCAGCTCGCCCCTCGGCAACACGGAGGTCCACTTTCAAATCCTCGTTTAATTTTTCTAACACAGAAACCCGAGCTAGAGCCTCCTGGGCAGAATACTCCCATCTCTTGGCCAAAACAACCTTATCCTTAACCTGACCCTCCAGAAGAGTAACCTCGCCCATCTTCTCCTCGTTCCGAGTGAGTCGCCTCATCAGCTCGTCCCTTTCAGTGACGAGGTATGCAATGGTTCTAGCTGCCCTCTCCACCTCCTCAGGCTGGGTAGCAGAGCGAAGATCTTGCTCAAAAGAGGTAATCAACTCATTGGCGGCAGAAACAACCTGGGAAGGGAACATGAAAATTCAAAAAAAAAATCAAAATAAGGAGCAAAGCAAAAGCCGCAGAAATTACCTGGCCCATCGCACTTGCAAACTGAACATAGCCCTCAGGCTTTTTCATGTTCCTAAGAGATGGCAGGAAGCAGGACGAAGGTCTAATACGCCTAAAGAGATTTGCAAGCTGGGAGCTGTTCTCAACAATTGCCTCAGGTCCGTCAAAGTCGAACCTAAAGGCATTCGGAGAAACACCTCCACCACCCTGAGAACGAGGTACCACATGCCTCCTTGATGTCTCCACGCCATCAAATCCATCACCACGAGAGCGCTTGGAACGAGACTGATGCTCGGCAGAACGACTTGGCTCTTTAGAAGACACCATGGAAACCGACTTTTGAGGATCCCTAGCTCGGAGATCATGTTGGGTAACCTCGGCTTCATCCCCCTTAGACGGAACACCACCACCGTGATCAGCTTCAGGCTAACAATGATCATCCTTTTCAACCTCTTCCCGTTGCGGGATCTCAGTACGAACGAACTTACCAAGAGCCTCTTTGACCCTCTTATCAAGAGCACCGGCTGGCATCGGGGTAGGGCGTAATCGCAACCTCTCCCTATAAGAAAGGCGTTGCGGCTTCTTGGGAGGAACCATCTTGCTGGATTCAGTGGAGCTCTCGCTACGAGTAAGATCAATCTGGGAGGTGGCAGGAGCAACAGCTGGCACCTGGGAACCAGCCGGGGGATCAATCTCGGCGCGAGCTAGATCTTTAGCAACAGCCTCGAGCCTGGGAATAATAGATGGATCGGGAGTCGGAGCCTTAATTTGAAGCAGGGGAGACGGAACCGGAGAATCTGCAGAATCAAACAAAAGAGATTTAAGTAAAGAAATAATTCTTAAATCCAAAAAAAAAATAAAGACACAAATCCACCCAAACCTATAAGCCGGAAAGCAGATGCGACGGATAACCCGGGGGCTCGGCGATCACGAGCTTGCTGAATTCTGTCAAGGGAGAAACCCTTCCAGTCGGAGCCTTCGCCATTGACGAGGTCGACAAGCCGTTGGACCTCAGCTGTCACTGTCTTCGAAGAATCGATTGATTCTACACCAAAAAAAAAAAAGAGAGGATCAACATACTAAAAAATCAACATCCAGGAGTAACAATCAATTAAATCTTCCAGAAGGGATGCTCGAATCAACATCCAGGAGATCGCGCTGACCCGTGATCTGGGCCCAGGAATGTCGGAGCACCGACTCGCCCTCAACTGACGCACTGGAAATCTTGATATAGAACCATTGTTCCCACCATTTTTCATCCCTCACATTAAACCTAAAGACAGATCGATTGACCTTCGCCGGGAAATAATAGGTCCCACGAAGGTGAGAGTTCCCTTTGACATTAAAGAGCTGACGAAAGACCTCGGTGTCAAATATGACCCCAGATTCCTTAGAACGCACCCAGAGTGCAACAAGGGACCTCATCGCACTAGGCATAAGCTGCGGAAGGGCGAGTCCGAGGTCGTTGACGATGTTAGAGATAGCTGCCGGGAGGGAAAAAATAAGGCGACACCTCAGAAATAATGTGGCGTAGCCACAGGAATAACCCTCTGGAGGAGCTTCCGGGGAGCCATCAACCTGCGGGATGAGTAGATCACCAATATCAAGCCCGCATAAAGAGGAAATATTCGCGAGATCGGCGGCCGAAATCGTACTCTTCGAGTGGGAATCAAACCTCTTAACAAGAGGAGGGGGAGTTTCCAGCTGAGAAGTAGAGACCATCACAAAAAAAACCAAAGAAAATCGAGCTCGGAAAAGAAAGAAACTCGATCGGAAATAATGGAATCTGAAGTTTTACAGAACAATGTATTGGATAAAAGTGAAAAAGGGACGAAGATAATTCAGTTAATGGAAGTAAAAATAATAATAACGAGGAGAGAGAGAAGAAAAAGGGAAAAAACATCATTACCTTGGGAGACGGGATCTGAGGCGACGTGGGGAGTTGAAGCAAAAAGAACCGCTCATTTATATCCACTCGCCCACTCACCCTGTCACGTCCCTCGAAAAACGCGCAAACGTTACTGGATCCCAACAAACTCGCCTTGCGAGCAAGAAATCAAATCAGAAGCCCGAGATCGCGAGATCGTGCCAGTTGGAGCACCTATCAGATCCCGAGATCGTAGCTCCGCATCCTTAATAACAAATCATTAAAGATGCTGGGGGGGCAACTGTTGGGCCCAAATCCCACACCTAAAAGTTCAGCTTGACTTAGCATGCTTAAAATCAAGCCCATCTCACTGAAAAGCCCGTAACACAAGCTCGCGATCTGAGAAGAGACCGAGCACGAAGGAAAAGAAGAACACCGTTGGAAAAGGAGCTGACAACAAGCAAATCAAACATATTTAATGCATTCTCCCTAGGATCAAGCTGGGCATTTATCCGAAGATCACGAATTCATTTCCAAGTTTCAAATTAATATTTAGACGTTTATATTTCCTCGAGTTTGTATAAAAGGAAAAGGGGGAGAGTCATTGTAAAGGGACCGGAGTCTTGGCTAAAATAATATATACAACTTTCTCTTTCTAAATTCTTAAGTTATTCCCTAGAAACATACGACCTGAAAAGCTGAGAATCGAGGTTGTGAGATTCTGCTCTGACAAGCGTGACGTGCATGGCGTCAAGCAGGTCTGGCTCCGGGTCTGCGGCTTCTTCCTCTTCCGGGAGGTCGTTTATTACTGATATCATTATTGTATCTAACTCCATGTCGTCATTGTCTATTTCCATCAAAACTTCGCTATCCTTGTCGATTTTGATGCTTGGTTTTTCAATTCCTTCTACTGGAATTACTCTTTTTACAAGTGGATTCGAGGTCGATGCCAGAGCTGCCAGTGTGTCTGCGATCGTGTTCTCACCCCGTGGTATTCGCGTTAGACTGAAGGCTTCGAATTGTTTAACTAGCTCATGGACTATGGCTAGATAGGATTCCATCCGGCTATCTCTGGTTTCGTATTCTCCATGAAACTGGCTTGTAATGACCTCGGAGTCGCTAAACGCGTTTAGCTTGAGTATTCCTATTCCAGCTGTGAGTCGGAGACCGGCTATTAAGGCCTCATACTCGGCTTCGTTGTTTGATGCTGAGAATCCGAGTCTGAAAGATTGTTCTACGACTTCGTTAGTCAGGGATATAAGGTGGATTCCCACACCTGCCCCTTGTTTTGAGGAGGCTCCATCGACATAAAGCTGCCAGGTCTCGATGCTTGTTCCGGTAACTTGGCTATTAGCTGTGAGCTCGATAATGAAATCAGCTAGTACTTGTGCTTTGGCGTTTGTCCGAGGTCGATATTCGATATCGTACTCGCTCAGTTCGATAGCCCACTTTGCTAACCTGCCAGACTGGCTGGGGCTGTGCAATACTGTGCGTAATGGTTGTGTTGTCATTACTACGATGGGATGTGACTGAAAATACGGCCTGAGTTTGCGAGCTGAGATTGACACTGCCAGAGCCAGTTTTTCCATTCGTGGATACCTGGTTTCGGCGTTTACTAAGGATTTGCTCACATAGTAGATCGGTTTTTGCTCAGCTCGTTCTTCTCATATGAGGATGCCACTTACTGCGGCTTCAGAAATTGCTACGTATAGGTAAAGCGGTTCGCCCTCAATTGGTTTTGACAAGATGGGGGCTCGGAGAGGTATGCTTTTAGTTGTTTAAAGGCTTCTCCGCACTTGTCATCCCATATGAATTTTTTGTTTCCCTTTAGTAACTGGTAAAAGGGGAGACATTTGTCAGTCGACCTGGAAATGAACCAATTTAAAGCGGCAATGCGGCCCTTTAGCCTTTGCACCTATTTTACCGAGCTCGGGGGTTGCATTTCCAAGAGCGCACTGATTTGTTTGGGGTTTGCTTCTATCCCTCGTTGAGTTACTATGTAACCTAGGAATTCGCCTGAGGCGACCCCAAAAGTGCACTTTGAAGGGTTGAGTTTCATCCCGTACCTGTTGAGTAAGGTGAAACATTCCTCCAGCTGACCTATGTGATCTTTCTCTTTCAGAGATTTGACAAGCATGTCATCAATGTAGACTTCCATCGTTTTTCCCAGGAGGCTGGCGAACATCTTGTTCATCAGTCTTTGATAGGTTGCTCCAGCGTTCTTAAGGCCAAATGGCATTACCTTGTAGCAGTATGTTCCTTGTTCTGTTATGAAGGATGTTTTATCTTGGTCCTCAGGGTTCATTTGTATTTGATTGTATCTTGAGAATGCATCCATAAAGCTGAGGAGCTCGTGCCCTGCGGTAGCTTCCACCAGCTGGTCAATGTGAGGTAGTGGGAAGCTATCCTTAGGACATGCTTTGTTTAGATCCGTAAAATCTACGCATACCCGTCAGGTGCTATTTTTCTTTTTTACTATAACCGGATTTGCTAGCCAGTCGGGATATTTTACTTCTTTGATGAATCCAATATTTAGCAACCTGGTGACCTCACTGTTAACAGCCTCGGTCTTGTTAGGTCCGAATTTCCGACGTTTTTGACGTATTGGTTTGTGGTTTGGATCCACATTGAGTTCATGTGAAATGATGTTTAGATCGATTCCGGGCATGTCAGCTGTTGTCCATGCGAATGAGCCGGAGTTTTCTTTGAGGAACGTTATTAATTTTTCCTTTTGGGATTTGCAGAGCTATGACCCAATTCCTACTTTCTGGTTGGGGTGAGACTCGTTGAACATGATTTTCTCAATGAAGTCTTTACGAGGTCCGATGAAGCCTAGACCACTTTTCTTTTTAGCTAAGCGGTATGTGAGCTCATCTTTTCGTTGCAGTTGGTATATAGCACTTTCCTTTGCGATCTGGAAACCTGCCATGTAACACATCCTAGATTCCTTTTGACTTCCCTTAATTGTTGCGATCCCATTCCGGGCGGAAAATTTTATACATTGATGGTACGTCGAGGATACAACCCTCATTAAATATATCCAGGTTCTTCCCAGGATGGCATTGAATGGAGCTAGCCTGTCTATCACCGTGAATTCGACCATTCTTCTTATTCCGGCTGCTATTACCAGGAGTCTTATCGTTCCGAGAGATAGCGTGGTTTCCCCGGAAAAGCCGGTTAACACCACCTTATTTTCTTCGATCTCGTGATCTGGTATATTCATTTCCCTAAGGACGCTTAGGAGGATGAGTTCTACAGAGCTCCCTGTATCTACGAGCATCTTAGTGAGCTCGTATTCACCTACTTCAAGCATGATGAGGAGAGCATCGTCATGTGGAGAATCTAGCTTAAAGGCCTCGCTTTCCCAGAACGAAATTTGTGTGTCAGGTCCTTTGAGTGGGGTCCTGCCACGTGTGTCTGTGTTTACCCTTCGTTGATGTTTCTTGATTGAGTTTACGGAGTTGCGACATAGCTGGGATCCTCCATGAATAAAGTTAATTCTTTTCTTCGTGCTGGGAGGAGGCAGGTCTGTTTCCCTGTCTTTGGGGGGATCTCGCCTCGTTGCATCCTCGGATGAACGTTCTCGCTTACGATCATCCTCGGATGGGTGATCCCGCCTTTCATCGTCTCGAGATGGGTAATAGTTCTTCCTCGGAGGAGGTTTTTCCAGCTCGACTTTTCCCAGCTATCAAGCTGCGAATTTGGCAGAGAGCTGCTTCTTCACCTCATGGCACTCCTCCGTGGAATGGCCCTTGATTTTGTGGAAATCGCACCACTTGTTGGGATCGTAAGGTTTAAATCTATTACGAGGTGGGCTTCCCACTGAGTATGAGTGTATCCACTGACTTTGTTTTTGATCTTGGGACTCCTTTCTCCCAGATTTTTTAGATCCTTGGGAGTTGGTTGTCTGAGATTGCTTAGCCGAGGTTGTGGGTGCATGCTGCCTTGGCTGAGCTGCACTCGCTTCTTCGAGGATAATCCAGCGCGAAGCGCGATGCAATGCATCATCTAGCGATATGGGCTCCCGAACTGTAAGCTCCTCATAGAATTTTGAGGTTTTTAACAATCCGTTTTGGAGGGCTTTCAAGGCCGTCGGATTATGCAGGTCAGCAATTTTCGCTTTGACGGCTTTAAAGTTGTCAATATATGTCTGCAGTGAGTCGCATGGCTTTTGAATAAATACCCATAGATCGGCCTCCGAGGTCTCGATCTGGATGAATACCGAATATTGCTTCAAGAACGCAGCTTGAAGTTGGGTGAAGTTGTCAATTGAGTTCGGTTTCAGGGAAGTAAACCATTCCAAAGCCGAATCGGTCAGATTTTCGGCGAAGAAACGGCAGCGTGCTGACTCNCCCCCCCCCCCCCCGAGTAATCGCACCCTTGAAAAAGTAAATTTGAAACTTCTCATGAATGCCTTGGGGTCGGTTTCTCCGTTATATCTGGGAAATCGGATATTCCCGACATCGCCGAGCTGAGGGTTTGCGATTCGCGAGGTGAATGGAGTCTGGTTGACTTCATCAATCACTCTGTCTATCTCAGGTTCTGAGCTTAGTGCAGCGCAGATCTGCGATCTCACCATTTGCAGCTCGGCGTTCGTTTCTTCGCAATATTTCTTGATTGACTCGAACCCATGTGAGCTGCCGGATTCCAAGTGATTTTCGTTATTGCTCAGAAAGCGGAGCAGGGATTCTCCGGCAGGTTGGACCTCGTTTATATTCCCAGAGAGGGCCTGACCGGTTAGTAGATCCGAGGTTGGGTATACTCCTGGTAAGGTCGCTATTGGCGTAACCTCTCCTTCCGCAACTTGGATCTTGGAATGAGTGAATATGGGATCCGATATCATCGAGTTGAACTGCGAGGTAGTGGCTGAGCCGACCATCCTGTTGGTCAAGGCGTTAATATCAGAAAAGTTTAGTCTTGTCACCAGTGGAGGTGGGAATGGCAATCCTCCCTGCCCAGGGGCAAAAAGGGATTGTGCCCCAGGTGGGAGGGTGAGCCTCCCAGAGGTGCGTGTCCGATTCGCTCTTTCGAGGTCGTTCTGGCGTGCTGCCATTGAGCGATTCTGCTCTATGAGGCACGATATTAGGTTCCGGATCTCAGCTATTTGATCCGGAGCCGATTGGTTCAAGGCTGCAGGTCCTGAGGGGTCGACAATGTCGTCGATCCCGGTCGAGATGCTTGCTCCCGAGGTGGTAATGGGAATACTTGTTGTTCTGTCCAGGTCTGCTGAAACGATGTCGGCGGACTGGGTTAGAGGAATGGAGGTGCTTATGACTCCGGATGATGTAGAAACCGCCGCACATGTTGTATCCGCCATCGTCTTCTTTTGAGTGGTTAGTATCGTAGGTTACAAAGAGGAAGTTGTTTTGCTCTTCCCCACAGACGGCGCCAAATTGTGAGAGCAGAATCTCACAACCTCAATCCTTGGCTTGATTTAGGTTGAATACGTTTAGAAAGACTTAGAATTGCTTAGAGAAAAATGAGAGAAATGTGTATATTATTGCCAAGAATTCGATTGTCTTTTACAATCATGCTCCTCTTTGGTTTATACAAGTTCAAAAATACAAAACGTCTCAATCTCCTTCAAAGCGCGGAATTGAATTTGTGATCTTCGAGTAAATGCTCAGCTTGATCCGGGGGGGGGGGGGAACGCATTTAATGTATTTGACTTGTTTGTTGTGAGCTCCTTTTCACAACGATCTCCCCCTTTCCTACGTGCTCGGCTCCTTCCCAGATCGCAAGCTTGCTTTACGAGGCTTTCCAGTGAGCCGGGCTTAATTCCATGCCCGTTAAATCGAGCTGAACTTTAGGTGTGAAATTTGGGCCCAACAGTAATCATCAAGCATCCTTCTTCAAAGTTCACGTTGCTGGACACCATTTTGTTGACGTATCTTTTAAAAGCTGGAGAAGTCTTGATAGCATCGATGAAAGGAAGTTCCACAATCAACTTATCCATAATTGCCTTGCATCTAGAGTCTTCTACCTTCTTATTAGTCTTCTCAGAAGCCCTGGGATAAGGTATCTTTGGTGTGTAGACTCTTTCTGCCACTACATTGGGCACTTCCTTCGAAATTTTAGGAGTTGATTCGACTGCGGCATCAGTATCGACCGACACTGAAGTGGTATCGATCGATACACACAGTTTTGATTTGTCCCATGAAAGTATCTTGATAGGTGTCGATCGATGATGGCTAGCGTCGATCGATACTGGAGCGATTTCGGTATCCTCATCGTCAAGATCGACGAAAATATCTGCAGTTCGCCAATTTTCACTCCTGGAGTGACCTCTTTCCCACTCCTCAAGGTGATTGCATTGATGTGAGCCCTTGGGTTCTCTACTTTCCCTGGAAGAAACCCTTCTTGCATTTTCACAGCCTCTGAAGTCTAAGCTATCTGAAGTTCCAGCTTCTTCTGCTGGATATTAATAGCGTCGATCCGTCCACTCAGATCATTGTATAGGACATCAATCTTTCCATTGAAATCCACAGTGAGCTTCTGCTGTCCTTGAAGAAGCTGTTCAAACATAGCCTCGATCTTGCTATCTGGGAGCTTAGCAGGTATGGACTGATAAGATGAGTTTCCATAATTCCTCGTATACCCACTGTTCTGAGATGATCTCTGACCAAACTGATTCGAACCTCCTTGCTGAGAGTTGTTGTTGAAGTTTCGGTTGTTGTTGAATTGATTCCTCTGACCTTGAAAACCAGAACCACCAATGTAGTTAACATCATATACTTCATCCTCGTTGAATACCTCAACATCTTCAGCAAAGTGAACAGCCTTTTTTGTCTTGCCCATGAGAAGATTGTGCAGAGAATCCAACTTGGCTTGAACATCAGCAATCTGTGAACCATCCATGCTACCAACCAGCTTCTTCCGCTCATAATCAACATTCTTGGTGCTATTGCTAGACGTCAAGTTCTCAATCAGTACATAGGCATTATCAGGATACCTGGTGTTGAAGTTTTCATTGCTCGAAGCATCCAAAGTCATCTGATACCCCCAATCAATTCCTCTGAAGAAGAAACCCATCAGCTGAACATCAGAGTACCCATGATGTGGGCAATCTCTCTGATACGATCTAAATCTTGTCCAAGCAGCCTTGAACGACTCCGCATGTCCTTGAGAAAATTGAGATATTTTGTTCCTCGGATCGTGCATCATCATAGAAGTTGTTCAGGAAAGCAGTTTTAGTCCTTTCCCAAGTAGTCAGTGATCCAGGAGGTAACTGCTTCAGCCAGTAAGTTGCCTCTCCACCAAGAGAATATGGGAAGAGCTTGCATAAAAGGTAATCATAGGACACTCCATTGATCTTGATGCTAGTGACCAAATCCTCAAACCTCTTAATATGGTCCATGGGATGTTCATTGGAAAGACCATTGATATATCATGGTTTTTACCCCGTTTAAGCCATGATATAAGTCTATTTTATAGAGTCTTTCTACTATTTTGTAGTCATTTATTGTCTTTTATAGGTTTTAGCACGTTTGGAGCATAATTGGAGATATTGGAGCTTTCTGGAGCATTTTGGAGCAAAGCAACGTTCGTGTAGCTGAGTACCCGATTTGAAGCATCAGTGTCGATCGATACCCTCTAGTATCGGTCGATACTCACCGAAGCAGACACGACCCGCGACTTTAATGAAGAATTGAAGAATTGCAACATTGTCCAGAAGTCTTTATTATTTACAAGAAGCACCAAAGCGTGATTTATGTTATTTAATAGGATTTTACAGCCACTTTCATGGTTATGTTTTTTTCTATGCTTTATTTTACTTTGGTTTTGTGAGAGAGCTTTTGAAGGGAGACAAGTCTAAAACTCTGTTCGTCCGAGAGAAGATTTTGAACCCTCTTATTACACTTTCTATTTTATTTGATGACTTATTCAAACATGTTTGTTGCTTCAATTTCCATATCTGAGTAGATCTCTTGTTAGGTTTAGGGTTCTCATAAAGGTTTTCTCTGAATGCTAGGCTGATTAGTTATTAGGATTCACTATCTGAATTAGTTCTTCACCATAGGTTGTTTGCAAATATCTGAATTAGTTCTTCACCATAGGTTGTTTGCAAAGCTCATTATTCTAGATTGATCACCTAGAACTTAGATCTTAGGATAATTGATTAGGCACGAGAGTGCGATTAATTACCTGATAGAACCTTACATGAGCAAAATAACTATTCGCAAAGAGATTTGGTTTAGTTGTTTTGTGAAAAAATCAAGCTTGATCTAAAAGTTGGTTTAGACTTTAGGATTCGCAATGAGATTTGGAATTCTAGGATTTATACTTAGATAGTTTTCACAACGAGAGTTGGTTAATTATACTTTAGTGATTTGAGTTCAAGAACCACGCTAAATCTGAATCATGTTAGTTAGTTTACCTGCATTCATTGATCTCCTGAGAAATATCATGAACCTATATTTCTCCAATCGAATTTACAACTGTTTTAATTTACGTTCTGTTTTCAATATCATTGATTGCTTAGCTTGATTCTTATCCATATTTGTGTGTTTATGTGAGTCCTTGTGTTCGACCCCTACTATACTACAACTACGGTTTAGTACTTTTAGGGTATTAATTTGAGCATATCAAATTTGGCGCCATTGCCAGGGACTCAATTCGCCATTAGATTTTAGTTTGAGAATTTTGACTAAGCTCGTCTGTATCGATCGATACTATCTAGTATCGGTCGATACTCATTGTTCTCTTTTCATTGATATCGATCGACACCACTTGGTATCGGTCGATACTCATCACGTTTTTTTTGTTACTTACGTGCCTTGCCTAGTGTGTTTCAGGTGTGAGTTTGGAACATGCAAACATGAAAGCAAAGAAGCCAGCGGAGATGAACAATACAATGATTCTGATTCAGGATGCTGCTGGAGCTTTGAGAGACCAAGAGGGTCGGTTGTGCAATGAGAGAGGATAACGTCTGGATGGAGAGGGGAACATCATTCCACCTGCTCCTATTGTCGCTGAGAATGTCGTTGGGAACGCGAACTCTGTGAATGATGTGGTTAATCGTGGTAGAATGATTGGTGAGTACAACAGGCCTGATCAGTTATATGCCAATCGATCGGCGATTCGCCCTCCGTCTTTTCAGAAGAATGACTTTGAGCTGAAACATGCATACTTCATTCTTGTGGGTCAGCATCTTTTTCATGGTCTTTCTCATGAACACCATATGGATCACATTGAGAGGTTTGAGGATTTGGTTACAAGCATCAAGTGTGACACACTCCTCCCAAGGATGCTCACTCTACGGTTTGGGTAAAACGGGATAAGCTTTGCAAGCAACGGATTGCTTCAAAGGGTGTGGATCGATTGGTCTCACAAGGGGTGCGGAAAACCCTTGATATTCCACTTTGATATTTTCGGATATGACTCACCAAAAACAACAAAGGATTTCGATGGATATTACTCACCAACGAGATTGATCTTGAGAGAAAAGAGATTTTTGATAAAAGACTAGATAAGAAATCGCAAATGAGAGTACAAGGGTTTTAAAGAGAAACAAAGACCATGCATGAAGGAGAGAGGAATACATTAACTCTCCTTCGAAAATGACAAGGCAATAAACACAAAGTTTGAACAAAGACTAAAATTAAAAACAAGTTTGAATGCCCCTTTATCTTCCATGCGAATTTGCCCCCTTTGTTTTCTTGATATTTTGTTGACTTTTGTTGGACTTTGACTTGTGAATTGTGTGGGCTTCATGGGCTTAGATCAACACATTGGGTTTTATTGGAAGTGAAATATTTGCCTCGTTAAAAACCTTGCTTCGGAAAACCCATTGGAACAAAACCGAAGCGAAGGAAAAGAGCACAAATAATTCACTTAGCCAATGGTCGATCTACTTGGGCCTGATTTCAATACCGGTGAGGTTTGAATGCATCTTCTACGTCCTGACCCAAGTACCCTTGATGATACAACCTCCCTAAGACCAATTTGAATCTTTTGGCCTTAGCTCCTTTCTTTGAATTACTTGATTTTCCCTCGGTTGAATGTCCCTCGGCAAAAGTTCCCTCGGTGGAATGTTCCTCGGCAATGAATCCCTCAATTGAAAATCCCTCGGCTAAACCTCCCTCGGATCCCTCGGCTTGCTTTCCCTCGACTCCCTCAGCATCTGGTTCGAGCTGCTCATCCAGGATCATATCAAAGTGCAATGGAGTGTCCTATGATTACCTCTTTTGCAAGCTCTTCCCATACTCTCTTGGTGGAGATGCAACTTACTGGCTGAAGCAGTAACCTCCTAGATCGCTGAATACCTGGGAAGAGACGAAGAAAACCTTCCTGAACAACTTTTTCGATGATGCGAGATCCGAGGAGCTCAGAAACAAGATCTCTCAGTTTTCTCAAGGACCAACAGAAGCACTCAAGGCTGCTTGGATTCGTTTCAAGTCATATCGGAGAGATTGTCTGCACACTACTAAAAATTATGCGTATAGCTACGGATTTTTTTTAAAGCTACGGAAAAGCTACGAAAAAGCTACGGAAAAGCTACAGAACAGCTACAAAACAGCTACGGAAAGCCACAAATAGCCACCGATTAGCTACGAAAAATTAGCTACGAAGCTATAGCTACGAAATAGCTACGGCAAAATAGCTACAGAGTTTGTCGTAGCTATTTCGTAGCTATAGCTTCGTAGCTAATTTTTTCGTAGCTAATCGGTGGCTATTCGTGGCTTTTCCGTAGCTGTTCCGTAGCTTTTCTGTAGCTTTTCCGTAGCTTTTCCGTAGCTTTTAAAAAAGCTACGGAATTGCCGTGGCTAATCCGTAGCTATACGCATAATTTTTAGTAGTGGCACTATGGGTTCACTCATGTTCAGTTGCTGGGTACTTTCTTCGGAGGGATTGATTGGAGGTATCAGAGGGCTCTAGATGCTGTGAGCAATAGAAATTTCTACACGAGGTATCCTGACAATGCCTATGTGCTTATTGAGAACTTGGTTTCTAGCAATAGTACCAAGAATGCAGATATGGAGCGCAAGAAGCAAGCTGGTAACTTGGATTGCAGTCGGATTGCTGAGGTGAATGCTAAGTTAGATTCAATGCACAATTTGTTGATGGACAGACAGCAGAAGGCTGTTCGTTTTGCTGAAAAGGATGGAGTGGAATTTGTTAACCACATTGACCGAGTTGGATTTCAAGGTATCAATGCCCGCCCACATCACCCATAACTTCTGAGAGTAAGATTGAGGGTATGCTTAAACAGCTGGTTCAAGGACAGCAGAAGATGACAGTGAATTTCAACGAGAGGTTGGATGCCATGTACACCGATCTGAATGGAAAAATCAAAACTCTCATTATTCATCAGAAGATTATGGATACTCAGGTAGCCCAGAATGCATCAACTGTCAAGGGACTGATGGATCATTCACAGAACGAAGACGTAACTGCTATCCCCCTCGCGGAGTGGAAGTGAGGTACACCCAGGAGTGCATAGTAGTTCAACTGCAAAGATTTTGGTCAATCTTGCCAAGGATGACGAAGAGATTTCAGAAATCACCTCTGTGTCGACCGATACCCTCTTGTATCGATCGACACCCGGCTAAGAATCTGTCAAGGACATCTCGAAGGAGCAAGCATCGATCGATGCCCTCCATACATCGATCGACACCCTCCCAGATACTGCGAAGGAGCCGCGTATGAGTGTTGATAGACTTCACAAGCCCAAGAAGTTGAATCCTATTCCTCAACACCTTCGAGTCCCCATCACTCCAAAGTAGCTGCTTGGCTTCGAGAAGATGGTATGACGAATTCCCCACACACTGACTTTTGAAGAAACTCTAGAATGCCGCCCTCTGCTGAGTCACTTCCGAGATTGCAGAGAAACTCTGGAAGAGATCGATGTACTCTTTATCAAGGTAAGAAGCAAGTCACTACCGTTGAGGCAGTTGACCAAGAGGGAAGACCCATGAATATTCTCTGTTCCATGCTTCATCTCTGGAGTTGAATTCAAAGAGTCTCTCGTTGACTCAGGGGCTAGCGTCAATGTCATGTCAAGGGCAATTGCAGAGTGTTTGGGAGCTGATATTCGATCTCCAAAGTCATATGTCACATTCACGAACAGCTCCACCGCACTCCCATATGGTACGATCTCTGATCTGCTAGTTAACGTAGGAGATTGCTTGGTTCCTACTGATTTTCAGGTCGTGGAGATAAGTGCACAATCTCGTACGCAGTTGATTCTTGGAAGACTGTGCATGGCTACGGTTGGTACCATTATGGACACACCCATCAAGAGGATCTCATTCTCGTACATTGACAAGGAGGTGTACTACAAAGCCATCCCTACTAGAGGAACTCCCACACATATCTCTTGCATCACCGTTGTTACAGGAGAAACATTGGTAGTTGATTTTTTTGGAAGAGCCTCCTGACGAACTAACTGTCATAGCCGTTCTAGATAGTCCTTCTGTCATCACCAAGAAAGACGTCAAAACATCTAAGGCAAAGAAGAAGGTGAATGGCACATGAGTAAAAGGTGCTCCCTCTATGACCTTAATCCCTCAGAAGTGTGATGGAGATTCGATTGAATACAAGGTGAAGTGCAAAGGAACCTCAAAACCATTCACTAAGGCTAGAGTCATTCTTACTTCGGAGCTGAAAGAGAAAGGAAAGGAGGTTGTGGAGAGCATGTTGAGCAGAACTCTGAGTCTTCAAGTATCTAGCTGTGGAACATGCATGGGAGTAAGCTCTCAATGTTCTCCTGACTGATCACCTGAGCCAAAGTCAAGCTAATGACATTAAACGAGCGCTAGGTGGGAGGCAACCCACTGGTGAGTTTGTTTTTGAGTCTTTTTCTTTTTATTTTTTGTTTTTACGTCTGTGTCAGGATAAACAAGGAGCGAATACGAAATCGCCTGAGTGTCGATCGATACCATGTTGGTATCGGTCGACACCCTACGCAATTGAGAAAGGTTCATCATGTCGACTTAAGTCTGGTATCGATCGATACCAGGTCGTGTGTCGGTCGATACTCGATGTTCCAGCACGGTAACTTCTTGTTTTTCACAATCCCATTTCGTCCTTTTGCTTTCTTTCACCAACTCTATGCTAGATAACACTGGGGACAGTGTTGTTCATGTCTGGGGGAGGTAGTCGCTGACATTGTTTTTGTTTTTCTTAGAGTCAGTCGTTTTTGAGTCATTCTTTGTTTTATTGAGTCAAAACTTTGTTGTAGACTGTGATCTTTTTCTTGAATCTATTGATCTGACATTGCTTTTAAGTGACCATTGTTACAGAATCAGTTCTAGATCGACTAATGAAAAATCCAAAGGCTGGCCAGTTAACCAGAAGACACTCATGTTTCCAGCAAAGTTCTTTAAAGCCTGAGCCAAATTTTTGCACTTCATTTAGGTAATTGATGTCCATAGAGCTTGATTCATCATTCATATCTGACAAAGGAACCAACGTGTTTAAAATAATGGTATTTCTCTCCCTGTTACAACATAAATAAGATGCATTAAAAGATGAGATGATTTTCTTATGAGTAGAGGGCTAGGAAAATTTCCAGCGATCCCATTATTCTACTTCAGAGGAAATGATCACACAAAGGTGAAAGCGAGGTTAAGAAAATTTCCTGTGATACTATTATTCGCCTACACCTTTGATTACTTTTAAGGGAAGAACCGGGGATTCGATGGCAAACACCATCAATACTCGCGTCTCGAACTTTAATATGTACATGCAAGAGATATAATAAGAAATAAGTATGGGTGAGAGAAATAATACAAAAAGTGTGAAAAAGGGGGGTTCCTTGTCATGATATTATATGGAAAAGAATCTAGAAGGTTCTTGATATTAATCACAGCGATGAAATTGGCGAGGAAGGCTTGATTGAACGATGCTGTAAAACAATGTGTGTAGTCTGGGAAGCTGCGAATGTCTGCGGAGAAGTACATGGTGGTTAGATCAAAAACTGGTTAGGTAACATTTGGGTGCTTGGGAAAAGGGTCATTTCAATGTTTCATGAACATGTGAGTTTCTATGTTTTCAAACCTCTTTCTCTGGTTTAGTTTTCTGTTTTGCTTGAGGGCAAGCAAATGCTAAGTCTGGGGGAGTTGATATATCATAGTTTTTACCCCGTTTAAGTCATGATATAAATCCGTTTTATAGAGTATTTCTACTATTTTGTAGTGGTTTAGAGTCTTTTACAGGTTTTAGCACGTTTGGAATATAATTGGAGATATTGGAGCTTTCTGGAGCATTTTAGAGCAAAGCAACGTTCGTGTAACTGAGTACCCGATTTGAAGCATCAGTGTCGATCGATACCCTCTAGTATCGGTCAATACTCACCGAAGCAGACACGACCCGCGACTTTAATGAAGAGTTGAAGAATTGCAAGATTGCCCATAAGTCTTTATTATTTACAAAAAGCCCCAAAATGTGATTTATGTTATTTAATAGGATTTTACAGCCACTTTCATGGCTATGCTTTGGTCTATGCTTTATTTTACTTTGGTTTTGTGAGAGAGCTTTTGAAGAGAGACAAGTCTGAAACTCTGTTCGTCCGAGTCGAACCCTCTTATTACTCTTTCTATTTTATTTGATGATTTATTCAAACATGTTTATAGCTTCAATTTACATGTCTGAGTATATCTCTTGTTAGGTTTAAGGTTCTCATAAAAGTTTTCTATGAATGCTAGGCTGATTAGTTATTAGGATTAACTATCTGAATTAGATCTTCACCAAAGGATAACTGATTAGGCACGAGAGTGCGATTAATTACCTGATAGAACCTTAGGTGAGCAAAATAACTATTCGCAAAGAGATTTGGTTTAGTTGTTTTGTGAACAAATCAAACTTGATCTAAAAGCTGGTTTAGACTTTAGGATTCGCAAAGAGATTTGGAATTCTAGGATTTAGACTTAGATAGTTTTCGCAACGAGAGTTGGTTAATTATACTTTAGTGATTTGAGTTCAAGAACCGCGCTAAATCTGAATCATGTTAGTTAGTTTACCTGCATTCATTGATCTCCTGAGAAATACTCTGAACCTATATTTCTCCAATCGAATTTACAACCGTTTTAATTTACGTTCTGTTTTCAATATCATTGATTGCTTAGCTTGATTCTCATCCATATAATCTATTATGTGTTTCTGTGAGTCCTTGTGTTTGACCCCTACTATACTGCAACTACTGCTTAGTACTTTTAGGGTATTAATTTGAGCATATCAACCATGAAAAGGGTGCTGACCCACAAGAGTCTAGTATGCAGGTTTCAGCTCAAAGTCATTCCTCTGATAAGCAGGCGGACGAATCGTTGATCGATTTGCGTAAAACTAATCAGGCATGTTGTACTCACCAATCGTTCTATCACGATTAACCACAGCGTTCGCGTTCCTAGCGACATTCCCATCGACATTCTCTTCGACAACAGGAGCAGGTGGAATGATGTTTCCCTCTCCATCCACACGTTGTCCTCTCTCATTGCACAAACGACCCTCTTGGTCTCTGTAAGCACCAGCTTCATCTTGAATACACTCCACTTGATTGTTGTTCATCCTTGCTGGTTTCTTTGCTCTTCTGTTTGTGCGTTCCAAAAATGCTAGCTGCTCAAGTGACAGATCAACTAGCTGAGTGTTCTTGTTCCCTCTGGTTTCACGATTAGGCATACACCTGAAAACAAGAGTCAAGAACGTAAGTAACAAAAAACGTGATGAGAATCGACCGATACCAAGTGGTGTCGATCGATATCAACAAAAAGAGAACGGCGAGTATCGACCGATACTAGATAGTATCGACCGATACCAACGAGCTTAGTCGAAATTCTCAGACTAAAATCTAATGGCGAATTGAGTCCCTGGAAACGGCGCCAAATTTGATATGCTCAAATTAATACCCTAAAAGTACTAAGCAGTAGTTGCAGTAAAGTAGGGGTCAAACACAATGACTCACAGAGACACACAATATATTATAGAGGTGAGAATTAAGCTAAACGGTCAATGATATTGAAAGCAAAATGTAAATTAAAATGGTTGTAAATTCGATTGGAGAAAGATAGGTTCAGGGTATTTCTCAGAAAATCAATGAATGCAGATAAACTAACTAGTCAGGATTCAGATTTAGCGCGGTTCTTGAACTCAAATCACTAAGATATAACTAACTAACTCTCGTTGCAAAAACTATCTAAATCTAAATCCTAGGGATTCTAAATCTCTTTGCGAATCCTAAAGTCTAAATCAGCTTTTAAATCAGGTTCGATTTGTTCATAAAACAACTAAACTAAATCTCTTAAGTCAACGAAACCGTTTGATTGCCATTTTCAGTGAGAAGATCGCTGGTTCAAGGTTTCGCTACAACACCTATGATATTGAGTCCTACGCCGTTGTTCAAGTTGTTATAAACATTGGAGACACTATTTGTTTCACAAGGTGTTTGTCCTCTATACCAATCCTGATGCTTTGAAACATCTTAGTAGCCAAGATAAAGCCCATTCACGTCATGCTTCGTGGATTTCTTATGTACAACTGCTTACCTTCGTCATCAAACATACGTCATGAGTTTCCAATCGTAATTCTTATGCCTTAAGCCGTAGACACTCCCTCCTTGTTGTCACGCTTCTATTACGGGGTTCACTTCCTTTGCGGATCTCTATCCTATTGATCTTTTTTGCCGCATTTGGAGTGATGTTAACACAGGTTCATCTCGCCATTATACTTTGCACGATGGATTCCTCTTTCGTGGTATGCATATGTGCATTCTCGACTGTAGCTTGTGTCAGAACTTCACAATGAAGGCCACATGGGTCGTGATCATACTCTTCACCTCGTATCTTCATCTTATTTTTGGCATTCTCTTCTACGTGATGTAGAGCATTTTGTGGAGAATTGTGTGGTATATCAGAAATCAAAGGGACACACATCTAATGCATGTTTTTATCTTCCATTGCCAATCCCTACTCATCCTTGGACATATATTTGCATGGATTTTGTGATGATCTTCCTCGTACCCAATGGAGATTTGATTTTATTTTTGTGGTTGTTAATCGGTTTTCAAAGATGGTCCATTTCATTCCTTGCAAACGAACCATAGATGCACTTCAAATCGCAACACTCTTCTTTCGCAAAGTTTATCGTTTTCACGACTTGCCATCATCTATTGTGTCTGATCGTGATTCATAATTTGTTGGTCACTTTTGAAGATCTTTGTAGAGGATGTTGGATACAAGTCTAGACATGAGTTTCGCCTATCACCCTCAAACAGATGGTTAAACTGAAGTTACACACAAGTCATTGGGGAATTTGTTGAGGTGCTTAGTAGGCGATTCCATAAAGACTTGGGATTCTCGTCTACCGCAAGCTGAGTTCGCTGATAACCATACTATTAATTGTAGTTCTGGTTTCAAACCTTTTTCGGAGATTTATCGGATGGTTCCTCGCGGTCCAGTGGATTTGACTACATTATCTGACCATACTCGTCTTCATGGTGATGCCTCCGCCTTCATCGATGATATTTCGCGAGTTCGTGCCGAGATAAAAACCCATTTGGAAACTTCGACATTGAAGTACAAAGCTGCAACTTATTCACATTGTCGTCGTCTTGTGTTTGAAGTTGGAGATCACATATGGGTAGTCCTTACTAAAGATCGTGTGCCTACAGGTTCTTATAACAAGTTAAAGCCTAAGAAGATTGGACCACTTGATGTTCTTAAACGCATCAATGAAAACGCTTATCGTCTCCGCCTACTTCCTGATTGTAACAATTCAGATGTGATTAATGTTTGATATCTATATCGGTTTGTTCCCGCATATCATGTTTCCGATTCAAGGATGAATCTTTCTAACCCGGGGAGTCTTGATGCAACAATATCTTGAAGATTGGTTAACAACTATTCTCGGTTTTATTTGGGTTTAGGACTTGGTTTTCTTAAATAGACTTTCACAATGTTCAAGTCTATTTCATTTTCCCTGTTTTGCAATATTTCCTTTTTACACTAGTCCTCCTAGTTCTTTAGGGAAGTCGTATGTGACCGATCCTTAAAAGATTTCTATTTAAGTCTTTGTCTTCCTTGTTTAGAGACACAATTTTTGCATAATTAATAATAACAATCTTTTCGTTCTTCCGTGTCTTACGATTTTTTTGAGTTTCAAACACAAGAAGCGGTTCCCAAGTAATTTCTTGCATGAGTTACTCGATTGAGCTAGGTTTCGCATCGGTATGCTGCGCCAATAACTTCCCACTTATTGCCACAGAGACACATGTGTTTTCGCAAGAACCAAAGTGAAGAAAGAAGAGTCACATATCATGAGAGCATATTGTGAAGATGTGAACATAATGAGAAAGCTTGCAAGAACTAACCCAGGTTAATGATGTTGGGTTGAGTTAAGTCATGGGGACCACAAGAAGAAGACTTTGCATTAATTGGTCTTTTGTCTTCTTGTGATTTATAAAGCTAGGTGAGTGGCATTAGGTTTGAGGTGTCTCCTCTTATATAACTTATAGGCAGACGTGAGAGAGAGCTATGGTGAGAAATGTAGCCACACAAAGTAGATATAAGGATGAGAGAAACCTTGTAAACTATAAGCTTTAGATGGGTTTTCTCGTGTGTTACAGCAAGTGACACAAAGTGAGTTCTTGAGTGTGAATCACTTGTAATGTGTTTCCCTTCTAGTGGATTCCGAGCAACAGTCTCGGGGAGATGTAGCGACCCTAGTTAATGGGCGTGAACTCCTTAAAGTGTGTGTGTGCTCCCTTCACCCTTCTCTTTCTCTCTTTACTCTGTTTTGTAGAACTTTCTGTATTAGTCTATGTAGTATGTCAACAACAGCTTCAGGTCTTGGTTTGTTGGGGTCTAAGCTCTATAAAGGTGACGCCTTTGAGCCTCTGGATTCTCAACAGAGTGGTATCAGAGTCTAGGTTCTGTGTTTCCTGGTTCTCTCAAGCCAAGAATCATGTTTTGACAAGAAGTGAAGTGGAAGAGATTGTTTGTCATGGAGGCTGTGTTTTGTGGAAGCGGGAACTCATGGCTTAGGTGGAGATTCTAGGTATGAGTGAAGCTTTGAGGATGACTGAGATTTCAGTAAGGAAAGTCTCAGTTCCAGAAGAAGTAAAAGCAGAAAGAGAGAAAGAAGATCCAGATCTGAAAGAGAAAAGGATCTAGAGAAAGAAGGAAAGTTAAGAAAACGAGGAAAAGTTGGATCTTGGGAAGGCTGGAGCAGTATGGCTCCATTGCCTTAAGCATCCACGTTCTTTTCTTTGTAGAGCTGGTTGTGGAGAGACAAGCAAGGTCTCAGGTGAAGCAACAAAGCAGTAGCTCTTGGATAGATGGTGCAGAAGAGAGGAATATGTTGTAGGGCTCTTTCTTGGTAGCATCATTGTGCTTTCCCAGGTATTGAGAAAAGTTGTGGAGACTTGAGTGTCGCTGGTTGAAAGCCAAGCTATATCTCTTGGTGAACATCACGAATATGAGTAGAAGGAGTTGTAAGACTCATTTTGGTGAAGCATGAAGCTTCTCATTCGAAGCATTTCAAACATCAAGAAGAACTGAGCAGTTGCAGGTTTTCTGTTGAAGCTACAGGGTTTTTGGTGCAGCTACTGGTCCTCTGATGCAGTTGCAGGGTTACAGTTATAGCTACAAGGTTTCCGGTTTGGTTGCAGGGTCTTCTGGTTCAGTTGTTGGGTATCTGGTGCAGCTACAGGTGTTCTGGTTCAGCTACAGGTATTCTGTCACAGTTGCAGGGTTACTGTTGTAGCTACAGGATCATCTGATGCAGTTGCATGTTTACTGGTTCAACTACATGTTTTCTGTTCCAGTGACAGAGTTAGTAACAAGGAGCAACAGAAGAAGCAAAGGAGAAACTTTTGGTTATGGTGTGTAACTGAGTGTGGAATTGAGATGTGATATTGTTGGTACTACAAGGAGTGATTCAGAACATAAGTTTGAATCGGTTGAGGTGATTTCAAGGTTATGAAATCAGGTTTCCTCTGAGTTCTCCAAAGGTACAGGATCTGTAACACAATAAGAAGGCTTTCAGATTACTCATAAGTGGAAGTGTTGCAAGCACAAGGGAAATTCAGAGATAGAAGCAAAAAGCATATGATCGAAGATGGATGCTCTTGATCATTCCTGAAGAAGTCGGTTAAAGGTTCGTGTAAGCTGGATTTTGTAACACACGAGTTCAAGTTGTGTAAGTCAAAGTTTGTACATCAGAATTGAAACATCAACTTCAAGACTCAAGTTATAAGATTAATTAAGTCTGATTCCGCTGCGATCACAAGGTATTTTGTGATGCTTTGTATTGAAGTTTCAGGTTGCTTTAGTTATGCATACTATTGGAATCAAAAGCTTGTTGGAACACAAAAGGTTTTGTACTGGTTTTGCTATGGATTGTCCAAGATTCAGTGATGGATTTCATTCTGTTTTTGGGGGGGTTAATTCAGTGCGGCAAAGACAGGTTCAGGCTGTGTTCAAGCTTTGGTGTTTATGGCTGGTTGAGTATCAGTAAGGGTATTCTGGATTCAGTCTAAAGGGTATTGCAGGATGTTTTTGAAGCAAGTCAAGTTTTCTGTTTGGTAAAAGACAGGAATGGTTATGAAGACTTCAGTGGCTTTTTGGTTGAGTTTTGAAAGGGTTTTCTGCTACAGGTTCTGTCTCAGGTTTTGTCTCTGTGGGTGGCTATCAGTTCAGTGAATATGAGAGTCTACGGTTAATGGATTTTTTCAAAGAACGTGAAGCTACAAGGTTGTTGTTTCAGAGGGAATGCAGGTTGTTGTTTCAGAGGGAATGCAGTGAGGTTGTATGATTTTGTTGTAGTCTGAAATGTTCTGTTGACACATAAGGAGAAACACTCAGCTAGTGTGAGTTAGAGTGTAAGGCAGAGAGGTAGTTGAGCTGTTGTTTCATGAGTGTATGCTCTTGACAAGGTGGCAGTAGTACAGATTCATGTTTGTGCAGATTTGTGTTGTGTCTAACACATGGAAAGTCTGTTGGAGTGAATCTGAGAAAACAAGGTGTTCTTGTCTCACGTGGAGCAACGTTTTACATAAAATTCTAAGAGAATATCTTGCATTTGGTTCAGATCTTCAAGCATTAAAGAAGAATATGATGGTCTTAAAGCTAATGACATTAGAGACATCATGTGTCACTCAATGTTTGTTGCACTATGATCAAGTATCGAAAGTCTTCTTAGCTAAGGGAGTTAGGCGGTGTGTTCTGTTTATTTCAGCGGTACAAGATCAGTATGTGCTGTGTTTTGACTGCAAGAGAATGCAAGGTTATGGTTTGTGGTTTCTGTGATGGAAGCGTGGTTTGATGGTGTATCAGCATAAGTTGTTGCATTGTCATATCATGGTGAATGCTCTAAGTAAAGAAGATACAGTGTTGCTGAAGCTCAATAAGGTTCTTTGGTGGGTCTTCGGGTACATGAATTAGTTTGGAGTGGCTGCAAGAAGAAAGGGTTGTGTCACAAGTTCTGACACACATTCTGAAGCAAGATGCCATGGTAATTCATCTGATACATCAGAACGTGTGAGTGGATCAAAGAGACATTGAATAGTGCTTTGACTCGGATTGGTGAAGATGACCTTTCAAAGACAGAGTAACATCCAAATGATTATGGTTCATGGTGGAGCGTTTTATTTTTTGGAGGTTGTTTCGGGTGTCTAGCTCAAATTGATCTGAGTATGGTTAGCTCAAAACAGGAGAGTTAACATGATGCACAACTCATTGTTTAACATGATTCATGGAAGTTCAGTGTGCAAAGAAGACAAGGAAGCCGAGAACAGGTTATTATCAACAGGTATTCAGCTGAAACAGGTTGTAATCTGATGGTAAAAGGTTTACAGGTTTGGTTTTGAAGCTGATTGTTGGTAAGGAGTCTTAGAAATGACTGCAGGTTTTATAACAGAGTTGCCGGTTTCTGGATTGAAGAAGTTGCAGGTTTCTGGAATAATTTCAGAGAAGGCACAGGTGGGTTTGAGATGAAGACATTGAAGTGGTTCAGTGGGTTCTCTAAAGGAGAAACAGAAAGAGGCAAGTGCAGGTGATGCATGATCTGTCTCAAGGCTGTTGATTTCAAAAATGTGAAAGTGTTGTGTATCTAGCTTGATATACAACTCATCTCAAAGCTGGTGTTAGCAACGAAAAGGAGTCCTAGAGAGGATGCAAGTGCAGAGAAGCAAGCTGCATTTGGAAGACAACAAAGACGAAGCTTAAGTTATCTTGGTTGAATCATGAGGTGATTACATAAGTATCTACTCAGGGAAAGTCTCTTACAGAGATTGTCATTGATGCAAGACCTAATTCGTTTGGGTAGAGTCTGCATACAAGTAAAGGTGTTACAGGGTTCTGTTACAGCAGGAAATGCATCAGGCGAGATGCATCAGGAAGTGCATCACATGTTCATAGTTGATGTGCGGGTTGCTGACAAAAGTTGTTTCAGGCATAACACAGGTTATGGGGGTTTATCCCAGATTATACAGTGGTTCGTAAGAGGCTATTGAGATTGTTACAAGGTTGAATCAGAAGGGTTTCAGGTTTTGAAACAAAGTTGGTTCAGTTTTTTTCTGCATTTGATTCAAGAGTTTGGTTCTTATCTCAGTGCACATGAGTTTGAACTCAAAGGCTAGCAAAAGGAATCGGGTATTGCAGAAGGATAATTGTTTGTTCAGTCACTACAACATGTCTATGGTTTGGACAGAAGCTGTAGAAGATATTGTGTGGTTGAAGAAGTCATAAGTGGTGAAGCTTGTGGGGTTTTCTGTTGAGTTAACAGGTTGGAGGGGTTTCTGAACTTGTTAATGGAGTTTGCTTAGCGGTTTTGTCAGGTATTCAAGTGTTGAATGTGTCATGAAGTGTCACAGAAGAGTTGAGATAAATAGAAGATTGTATTGAAGCTGGTTTTCACAACTCTAAGTGAGCTGAAGATGTGATGATGGCTCAGGTTCAGCATTGTGAGTAGTCACATCTGAAGTGCATTGAACGGGATGTTAAATGCTACAAAGATCAAGCTGGTTTATAGAGTTTAAATGGCTAAGGATCAAGGCTGAGTAAGTATACTCAGGAACCGAGACTAGAATCCAAGGAACTAGAAAAAGGTACTCTCTCTCTCTCTCTCAAGCATGTGCAGGTTGTTTGTGTGATCATCATGTTCACAGGTGGAGATTTGTGAGGATGTGAACATAATGAGAAAGCTTGCAAGAACTAACCCAGGTTAATGATGTTGGGTTGAGTTAAGTCATGGGGACCACAAGAAGAAGACTTTGCATTAATTGGTCTTTTGTCTTCTTGTGATTTATAAAGCTAGGTGAGTGGCATTAGGTTTGAGGTGTCTCCTCTTATATAACTTAGAGGCAGACGTGAGAGAGAGCTATGGTGAGCAATGTAGCCACACAAAGTAGATAGAAGGATGAGAGAAACCTTATAAACTATAAGCTTTAGATGGGTTTTCTCGTGTGTTACAGCAAGTGACATAGGAAGTGACACAGAGTGAGTTCTTGACTGTGAATCACTTGTAATGTGTTTTCCTTCAAATGGATTCCGAGCAACAGTCTCGGGGAGATGTAGCGACTCTAGTTAATGGGCGTGAACTCCTTAAAGTGTGTGTGTGCTCCCTTCTCCTTTCTCTTTCTCTCTATTCTCTGTTTTGTAGAACTTTCTATATTAGTCTATGTAGTATATCAACAACAGCTTCAAGTCTTGGTTTGTTGGGGTCTAAGCTCTGTAAAGGTGACGCCTTTGAGCCTCTGGATTTTCAACACATATCTATCCATTTTAATGGACCAACAACAATTTCTTAGCAAGAATATTGAGGAATAGGAGAAACTAAATGATAAAGAGAGACATTGACCTCAGTCTGATTTACCGATGCAGCAATATGGAAGACTGTGTTACTATTTTCATCCTTCCAGTCCAAGATTTCCTCTCTGTGTACTCTCTTAACCCATCCCAAAAGAACCTTAAATGCCATAAAATGGTAGTTCTTCACGGCAATGTGCAAAGCAGTCTCACACTTAATCGTCAAATCGTTTAAAGAAGAAGGACAAGCAAACAAGAACTTACTGAACAATTCCGCATCACCTATGCATGCCACATGATGCAAAAGAGTAATTCTTCCTCTTCCCTTGATGCTGACTAAGCTATTGTCGATTTTCTTAAACCCTCTCACCATTCGAATGAATGTGGTTGTTCTGCAGGGCTAAATGCATTGGGCTGAAACATGATATTATTGCTCAAATATCCTTAAAAGCCCTTAAAATGTTTTTACCTAGGGCTTTTTAATATATTGAGACGGCATTGGATTAAGGATTCACTATGTTAGTTGGTGACCATGATTCACGTTCTCACTATGATTTAAATTATGGTTGGTCACTTGTGAAAGCTCTACGTGAAAAAAAATCTGAATTTCCATAGGCAGCAGGGATTGGTAAGGAAAAGAAAACTCTATAATAAACTCGAATAACTAAAATATAAAATACAAATATTACTAGCTTTAAAATATTTTAAAACTATATTATCTGAATTTTATGATTATTTCGGGAAAAATATTCAGCTCCGAATCTAAATTTTTGGAGATTTTATATGTCCATCAATTAAATATTATTAAAGTCAAATACTAACATAAAACAATTATTAGAAACACCAACATAAAAGTAAAACAAAGCCCAATAAAATGTTGGAACTAATTTTTTGTCAAAGTTCGAGGGTTTGATAAAATTGTGTTAGTGTGAAAAGAAATGAGTTAAGCTCTTTCTAATGAAATGTTTTCATTGAACGAGAAATGTTTTCTCGTGTATATATGTTGGAATGGTTGTGTCATTAATTTTAATAATGAACAATATGAGAGAAGAAAAGACCACACATGCAACGATCGCACATTTGGGCCTTGTTGGGCTCGTGGACTTTTTAGGAGTATCGATCGATACTCCTAGGTATCGATCGATACTCAACAGGCCAACTTAAAAATCGCAGCCGCTAGAATATTCTGAGGAATATTCCTTTTCTGTCAGGGAAAAACCCTAGCCTCTCTCCTATATATATAGTCTGATTTTCACCTTAAAAATCATCCTCTGATACACTAAAAACACATCCTAAAAGTTCTAGCAAGAGTTCTCTCAATTCTCTACTGTTTAGAGTAAGTTTCTTTTCGAGAGTATCGTAGAATAATGGTCGACAGATCTGATATCAAGTGTAGATGATACAGATTACTTTGGTTGTATCCTGAGACTCATGGATCTATTAAAACCCGTCGCACTACGGGAGATTCTTAGAGTTAAGGAAAGAGATTCATCTTGCCTCCTTAGATTTATTTTATTGCTTTATCGTTTTATGAATCGTATGTTCCTTACTGTTTATTTATATAATCGTGATTAAATCTCTCATGTCTATTGTGCGATATTTTTGGTCCTACAATCTTAACTCTAAGAAGATCCAATTTTTGTTATTACTTCAATTGGATCTTTAATCACGAGTAAATAAACGTTTTCAAATGGTTTTCTAAAAATGATTCTTCTACTGCTGATGATACTCAAACGTTATCAATAAGCTTCTTAGAAACGTGTAGTAGAGGCAATCTCCATCTATTCTATTTTTAAGAAGATGTTAATCTGCTAGTGATACTCAAACGTTATCAAAAAGCTGTTTAGCAACTTGAAACGTGTAATAGAAGCAGTACTGCTTTAAACATCTTCTAAATACCGTCGTTAATTGCGATCAATGGACGGTAGAATCAACGAACACAAATCATGTTCTTGATAGGTTCGATTGCGATCGAAGCCTTGTGAGTATCGATCGACACCCTATGGTATCGATCGATACTAGACAAAATTGTATCGATCGACACTGAGGTGTATCGATCGATACCATGCAAACAGTTGTATCAGATGACACTAAGGTGCATCAATTGATACTTTGCATCGAGTTGTATCGATCGACACTAAGGTGCATCGATCGATACTGTGCATCGACCTAGTTGGGTCTATGTTGATCGATACTGTGTAATATTAACATGTATCGATCGACACTGTGGTTTATCGATCGATCATGTGTAAAAATTCACTTGCATCGATCGACACACAGGGTGCATCGATCGACACTATATGTGTATCAATCGACACAAGCTTAGCATCGATCGATACAAGCTGATCATACACCGAGGTGTGTATCGATCGACACTGAGTGCATCGATCGACACCATATGAGTGTATCGATAGACATTGTGTGTGTATCGATCGATACCAAGGAGTATCGATCGACACCAATGCGATTTAGTTCGAAATTAGAATTGCGATTCTTAAAGTTTATATATCGATACTAATTAAAAGTTGTTTCTTTTGTCTTAACAGAATGACAATTGATGTGGAAAACAACTCTGGATTGGTGGAGAAAACCGTTGAGAAGGTTGAATCGACTGCGAGTCAGATCGAGACGGTCAAAGTTCCATCTGGGAACCATGTCGCTCCTCCAACCAAGTTTGATGGGACATCATTCAAGATGTGGAAAAGGAATATGTTCTTCTATCTGACAACATTGAACCTGCAGAAATACACCAGTGAGGTGAAACATGTTCTCCCAGAAGATAACACTGACCCACGTGCGCTTGCGAGTGTCCACGCCTGGGAACATGCTGACTTCTTGTGCAAGGGCTATATTCAGAATAGCCTCTCGGACTCTCTGTTTAGGGTGTACGAAAATGCTGAGACTTCTAAGGATCTGTGGGATTCCTTAGACAAGACGTACCGCATTGAAGATTCTGGTACTCAGAAATTCACTGTGGCGAAGTTCGAGCAGTACAAGATGGTGGATTCAAGACCACTAATGGAACAAGTCGATGAGGTGCAAAGGCTCCTACACGACATCTTTGCTGAGGGAATGCGGTTGTGTGAAACCTATCAAGGTTGCTGCATCATTGAGAAGCTACCTCCTGGTTGGATGGACTTCAAGAACTACCTCAGGCTGAAGAAAAAGAAGATGAGTCTTGAAGATCTGATTGTTAAGCTCCGTGTAGAGTCTACGAATTGGGAACAACAGATCAATGTAGGTGTGAAAATTCGCGAACACAATGCGAACATGGTTGAACACCAAAACCCAAATCAAGGCAAGTGGCAAAACAAAGGTCGCCTTAACAAAGGCAAAGGGAAGATGCCACCAAAGAACTTCCAAAAGTTCAAGAACAAGAGTAGTCAGAATGGTCAGACTTCTCAAAGGTTCTTAGGATTGTGTAACTTCTGTGGGAAGCAAGGACACAAATCTGTCGATTGTCGTAGCAAGAAGGCTCAAGCCAACTTGACAGAAGCTGACATGTGTGTTGTGGTCACTGAGGCCAATGTTGCTGAAAGCCATCCAAAGACTTGGTGGTTCGATACTGGTGCAACCAGACACATCTGTATGGATCGAGATATGTTCTCCACACACACAAAGACCAAGAATGGTGAAAAACTCTTAATGGGTAATTCTGCCTCGTCGACAATTGATGGTCACGGAAAGGTTGTTCTGAAGCTCACCTCTGGACAGGAACTGGTTCTCACGAACGTCGTCCATGTACCAGATATGCGCAAGAATCTGATCTCTGGATCGCTCATAAGTAAGCATGAATTCTCTGTGAAGTTGGAAGGTGATAAGCTGATCCTAACGAATAATGGGATGTATTTGGGTAAGGGTTTTGTTTGTGATAATCTGTTTAAGATGTCAGTTGAGGCAGTAATCCGAAAGGATAATGTAACCGAGGCTTCCACCTCGAAGAACCCTAAGATTAATGATAAGAAACCAATTGCTTATCTCGCTGAGTCTTTCAATATTTGGCATGAACGATTAGGACATGTTAATTATAAGTCTATGAGTAGATTAATGAACATGAACATGATTCCTAAATGCAAATTAAGCAAAGACAAATGTGAAGTTTGTGTCCAAGCCAAACTCACTAAAACGCCATCACCCAGCGTTCAAAGAACAACAGAACCTCTAGGTTTAATTCACACAGACTTATGTGATTTGAAATATATTCAAACCAGAGGAGGCAAGAAATATTTCGTGACTTTCATAGATGATTGCACGAGATATTGTTACATCTTTCTACTGCGAAGTAAAGATGAAGCCTTGGACAAATTTAAAGAATACAAGCTGGAAGTTGAAAACCAACTCGGCAAGACCATAAAAAAGGTCAGAAGTGATAGGGGTGGTGAATACAGTGAACCATTTGATGCATTCTGTAGAGCACATGGCATTATTCATCAAACAACTGCTCCCTACTCACCGAAATCCAATGGAGTTGCTGAAAGAAAAAACAGAACTCTCAAGGAAATGATGAATGCAATGTTGCAGGAATCTGGGTTAGTGTGGGTGGAAGCTCTGCTTACCTCTAATTATATCCTGAACAAAATTCCACACAAAGTCACAGGAAAAACTCCTTATGAACTTTGGAATGGTAATGTACCTTCGTATATATACCTGAAAGTGTGGGGGTGTCTGGCAAAAGTTGCAGTACCACTTCCGAAAAAGGTCACCAACGGACCTAAAACGGTAGATTGCATTTTCATCGGATACGCGCACAATAGTAGTACCTATCGATTTTTGGTACATATATCAGATATACCAGACATTCATGTAAACACAATAATAGAGTCAAGGAATGCATACTTCTTCGAAAATTTGTTTCCATGTAAGGATAGAGGAAATCCTAAACGAACTCGTGACGAACGAGATGCTAGCAATGAGGCAAGCACTTCAGGCACTTCTACAGAACTAGAAAAAGCTGAACCGAGACAAAGCAAGAGAGCTCGTAAGGAGAAGACATTTGGCTCTGAGTTCATAATGGCATTCCTAGCGGAAAGTGGTCCAAGAACTTTCATGGAAGCGATGTCTACACCTGATGCACCTTTCTGGAAGGAGGCATCCAACAGTGAAATCAACTCAATTATGAAAAATCATACTTATGAGTTGGTAGACCTACCTCAAGGTTGCAAACTTCTAGGTTGTAAATGGGTCTTCACCACTAAGCTAAAAATCGATGGCTCTATAGACAAATATAAGGCCAGGCTTGTGGTACAAAGATTTCATCAAAAGGAAGGATTGGACTTCTTTGACACTTATTCTCCAGTGACGAGAATTACTTCGATTCGCATGTTGATTGGAATCGCAGCTTTAAGAAACCTTGAAATACATCAGATGGATGTTAAGACTGCTTTCCTAAACGGAGATTTAGAGGAAGAGATCTATATGAATCAACCTGAGGGTTATGTTGCTCCCGGACTAGAGAAGAAAGTCTGTACACTTGTCAAATCGCTATACGGACTCAAGCAAGCTCCGAAGCAATGGCATGAAAAGTTTGACAGTGTAATGATGTCAAATGGCTTTCACATCAATGAATGTGATAAGTGCATCTATATCAAAAGTACTTCACAAGGTTATGTGTTGTTGTGTTTGTACGTAGATGACATGCTAATCATGGGAAGCAACAAAGATATAATCATTCAAACAAAGAACATGCTAAGTGGAAAATTTGATATGAAAGACATGGGATTAGCGGATGTAATTTTAGGGATTAAGATTATTCGAAATTCAAAAGGAATAATTCTGTCTCAAGATCATTACGCTACAAAAATCCTAGAGAGGTTTAATACCTACTCCAATGGGACTGCAAAAACTCCACTTGATCCTCATCTTCACTTGACAAAGAATTCAGGTGAAACAATGTTACAAGTGGAGTATGCAAGAGTCATCGGGAGTCAAATGTACTTAACAAACTGTACTAGACCCGATTTAGCACACTCGGTAAACGTACTAAGTCGTTACACGAGCAATCCAGGTCATACCCATTGGAGAGCCATAACTAGGGTATTAAATTATCTAAGATACACCAAAAGTTATGGGCTGCACTTCGGTAAAGAACCAGCAGTGCTGGAAGGGTACAGTGATGCCAATTGGATTTCAGATTCAAGAAACTCCAAATCCACGAGTGGATATGTCTTTACTCTTGCTGGTGCAGCAATATCCTGGAAATCTTCCAAACAAACACTCCTGGCCAGATCAACCATGGAGTCAGAGTTTGTAGCTTTAGACAAAGCTGCTGAGGAAGCAGAATGGCTTCGAAACTTTTTGGAAGATATCCCAATGTGGGAGAAACCAGTGCCAGCTTTACGAGTACATTGTGATAGTCAGTCGGCTATCTCTCGGGCACTGAGTAATCTATATAATGGCAAGTCGCGTCATATAAGAAGACGAAATAAGACCATTAGACAATTGATCTCAACTGGTATAATAACGATAGATTACATCAAGTCGGCTGATAACCTAGCGGATCCGTTTACCAAAGGTTTGCCGCGAGATCAAATTGAAAAATCATCAAAAGGAATGGGTTTAAAGCCTATAGCAAAAGATGAAGTTTGACAGATACCCCACCTATGTGACTGGAGATCCCAAGATCTAGGTTCAAAGGGAAACAAAATTAAACTGATTCGAGTTTAGCACTGTGAGACTATGTCTCTGCCCAGTTCCTACGATGATATAACAGTGCTACCTGTGGATAGTAAGGATAAGCGTTGGCTTTTAATGATTGCATAGCTATGTAGATAGTGGAGTGTGACAGGACACTTCTGAAAAACAAGCTAATAAAAGATCACCTAGTGAAGTGTGAAATGGGGCCGTTTCTAGGAGAATGAAAGAGAAGGCTATATATTCTCCAAATTCACTCACGAATACCAGGAATGTTCAAGGCCAAAATGAACACAATAGAGAACAAAGTTCTACGAGAAGATGTCTATGTGCGATACATGTTGTCTAAGTTTACATAAAAATCAGGGCGGTTCAAGACATCATGTTCACCTCCTGGCCGAGTAAACTCGACAGATATTAAAAATGTTTGGTTCAAAGCTGGAAAATGCTACCTCTCAGATACAGTTACATTTTCGTATACTCTCGTAAGTCTGTCTACGTCTAGATGAGTCTAGTCAAGTATGTCTAGTAAAGTCTAGTCTGTACAATTTTTATTTGTTTAGAGTCATTTCTATTTATGTGGGGGATTGTTGGAACTAATTTTTTGTCAAAGCTCGAGGGCTTGATAAAATTGTGTTAGTGTGAAAAGAAATGAGTTAAGCTCTTTCTAATGAAATATTTTCATTGACCGAGAAATGTTTTCTCGTGTATATATGTTGGAATTGTTGTGTCATTAATTTTAATAATGAACAACATGAGAGAAGAAAAGATCACACGTGCAACGATCGCACATTTGTGTCTTGTTGGGCTCGTGGACTTTTTAGGAGTATCGATCGATACTCCTAGGTATCGATCGATACTCAACAGGCCGACTTAAAAATCGCAGCCGCTAGAATATTCTGAAGAATATTCCTTTTCTGTCAGGGAAAAACCCTAGCCTCTCTCCTATATATACAGTCCGATTTTCACCTTAAAAATCATCATCTGATACACTAAAAACACATCCTAAAAGTTCTAGCAAGAGTTCTCTCAATTCCCTACTGTTTAGAGTAAGTTTTTTTTCGAGAGTATCGTAGAATAATGGTCGACAGATCTGATATCAAGTGTAGATGATACATATTACTTTGGTTGTATCCTGGGACTCATGGATCTATTAAAACCCGTCGCACTACGGGAGATTCTTAGAGTTAAGGAAAGAGATTCATCTCGCCTCCTTAGATTTATTTTATTGCTTTATCGTTTTATGAATCGTCTGTTCCTTACTGTTTATTTATATAATTGTGATTAAATCTCTCATGTCTATTGTGCGATATTTTTGGTCCTACATAAAAATGAAAAGATAGTGACGATGCGATGCATCAGATGAGCTGAAGCAGCTCGCCGGGAAGTCCACTCGGTGCCGGTGACGTTTATCAATAATGAATGCCATGGCCTTGGTATATATTGTTTTATGTCTCATATTTTTATCTATGTGTGATTCTTTATTCTTGAATTATGCGTGAGGTGTGTTCGATTTTTGCAAGTCATGAAGCTGCTGCATAAAACCGTTAAAGTAAACACAGTGCTAAAGAAAGACTACTTTGTCGTTCCACAACAAAAGCATGAACTTGGATGTATCAAATTAATCCCCACTTCACACTTGGAAGATTTGACACGTTGAATGCATAATGCATTCGGAAGATGAATGGATTGCACGTGATCTCCGACATTACACGCCGTGAAAGCTCCTTATAGATAGCATATCATAAGTTCGTCTTGATGAAAAATATAAAATAACAGTCAAGAGAGGAACATGCAAAAACTTTAACTGCAATCATATTGACTTAATTTTATCTTGGATTCAACTAGTGTAGATTTGATATCAAAACTATGGTTAATAGTTTATTGATAGATAGTTATCTGATTAGTCAAAGATTCGAAACAAGACACAAAAAATCTTAAATTATATATCACTCACAAACAACAAAGCCATATATGCTCCCACATAATGATTTAGCTAATAAACTAAGAAGTTTATCTTGTAACCATAAAAAAAGTTTCTGTGTAAATATATAATATACGTATACATGTGTAAAAGGCGTCTCCACGAGTAGGCCTGTCAAAACGGGTCAATCCGCGACCCGCCCCGCGGCGGGTTATATTAATTTTCGACCCGCCATAACCTGCCCAACTCGCAAAACAAAAAATGTCGACCCGCACCCGCCCCGCTAAATTTACGGGTTACCCGCGAGTACCCGCAAATATTTAAATATTAATTAAAAAATTTAATTATATATAATTTTAATAAAAACAATACTTATTAATAAAATTTTAATATTAAAAAATCATAAATTACATAATTTTATAAAAAACTAAAATATATTTGATAGTATTTTTTTTTTTTTTTTTTTTTTTGTCAACAGCCTTGATACCTATCCCTATTCGGTGAGCCAAATCGGNGGTCCCCCCAACCCCCCGGTCAAAAATAATCCGCCCCCCCCCCCCCCCCCCAAAACATACCCTGCCCCGCACCCCCCCCCGAAAAAAAAAAAAAAAAAATCGACCCGAACCCACCCCACGAAAAAAAAAAAAAAAAATCGACCCGCACCCGCCCCGCGGCGGGTCAAAACCCGCGAGACCCGCAGGTAAACACTCAAATTGACAGGCCTATCCACGAGGACCACGACAAATTACTATCTGGCAGTTCACATGAGACCCATTTGGATTCCATTATTCCAAGGCCGTTTTACGTATTGCGGATGTACAAAACTAACAAACTTATAACAAAAGGAGAGTACTGAACTATAAAAACATAGATAATTAAAAAAAAAATGATAGATAATCTTAGCCGTTTATCTTTTTATAGTCCAGTCTATTTTTCTCTGTCAATCCACAGTCTATTAGAATTTGAAAAAATTCATTAAATCTGTATATACTAGCAAACAAAACAATCAATTATGCTATGCATTAATAAAGCGTAATATATTATTGAGTTAATTCATCCACCTAACTTTACTATATGCTTATATTACTAGACTAACTTCCAATAAATCTACCAAACTCAACTAACCTAACTCTTTTGGTCAATGTCTATTTTATCCATATGTTGTATTATATTACGGAAATGCCATTATTTATTTATTTTTGATTTATTTGTTTTAAACAAAAAAAAATAATAAAAAAAAAAAAATTTTTAAACAAAATTTTTTTTCTCTCTTATCTCACAATCAAACACAATCAAACTTCTATTTTTTGTTTTTTTTGAATGATGAACGATTTTAAAAAAAATTATGAACGATTTTTTATTTTTTTTTGAATTATGATGAAAACTAACAACCTAACAATGATCTAAATGCAAAAACTTAAATTAAAACAAAACTGGAATTAACCCAGAAAATCGATGAACACAAAAGAAGATGAACGGTTTTATTTGAAAAAAAATTGAAAAAGATGAATTAGAGATGGAACGAATTTACCGGATTAACTTGAGTGTCTCTGATACCACTTAATACGCCCTTGACCGCAAGATCTCTCAAGTTCTGGGTAGATTCGAAAATAAGGATAATCCTTGAAAATAATTCCCGAAAGAATTAAGAACAAGGCGATGGTGATCTCGGCTTGGAAACGTGGAGTAGCTAGAAATGCGTGAGAATCACTCCCGAAAATCCTTCCGAAAACACACTCACTATTGACGCTTCTTCACGGGGATCGGTTGAACGGCGACTCAAAGGATGGCGAAAAATCCTTTGACAAACCCAACGATTATTCTCGGAATCACTCTAAGAACAATCGAAGTTTTCTCACTTTGAACTCACGAGAATCTCTCTCTAGAACTCGAAATGAAAAGGAGAATTTTTATTGAAAAGTTTGATAATGATCACAAGTGATCTTACATAGTTTAAATAAGAAAAGAAGTTCAAGAGTCTAAGCCTTTCTCGAAAATGAGAGAAGAAAAGTCTAGAAAATTATGAAAATTGACTAAGAAATTCGCATGTCTTTTGGTCTTCTTGGGGGATTTTGCTGCGGGATTTATTGAGGGAAATTGCTGCGGAATTTGCTGCAGGAAAAGGGCTTGAGGGAAGAAGTGTTCCAAGGCCTCGTTAAAACCCTTGTCACGTAAAACCCATTGGGTAAAACCGGGACTAAGGAAAAGAGCACACTTGGACTTGTATCGAAACCAATGCGGTTCGAAGCACTTCCTCCTCCAAACCCACGGTTTCATGAACGTGTTGAATAAGTCCTCCTAGTGCCTCCTTGAGCTTCTTCGCCTTAGCTCTCGTCAAAGGTCCTTCCGGAATGTGCAAAGCTTCCTCGGGTTCGAGCTCCTCCTCGGCAAGTGTCTCCTCGGCTAAGTGATTAACCTCCGTTGTGTCGTCTATGATCATATCAGAATGGCTCCCATTTGAGGAACGATGTCATAAGCTTCAAGCAAACTAAAGAATGAGCCACTCTTTGAGGCTTTGGAGACATTAATTAAAAGGGTACATGTTGGCTTGGCCCTCACCATGGGTTCTCTAAAGAAGCATTCTTTACAGATATATTTTACCATAATTTAGGATGGCTCTCAGCACGGCAAGCAACAAGAATTTCATGAGAAATGATGTTGATGGAGGAGAATTGTTAGAGAATCTTCCATAAAGTGATGGAAGTTATGGGACATATTATGATAGGACGGTCCAAGATCTGTGTTTTCAAGAGCTTAACGCAATGTTAGACATCTATACTATTAAAACAGGATAACATTTTGTAAACAAACAGATTTTAGTCTAATCTCATTCCGGATATCTACTATCCCTACTTTTTATCCCTGTTTCCAAATAAGTTTTTTTTTAAATTCGAGAATATCCAATTTTAATACGAAAAAGATTTGATGCAATATTCTTTATTTAATATTAAACTTCCATTTACATAAACATAAATAAACTTCTTCAGCACTCTTCGTTCATCTATATAAATAGACATTTCGATCATTGTTACACAATTCTTTAGGTTTCTGTACATGTTTTCATTTTATTCTTCTACCTTCTTATTATGAATTTTTTGTTAATTATGATGCGTATTGACATGTTTTTTTCTTTCTTGCAGGACCTCAATGGATTAGCACCAACCAAAGCTGAAGACGGGAGTTTCTTCACATTTCGAAATTAGGAAAAATATTCAGATTGAGGTAAAATCACAAATTTCTTTTCAAGCTTTTTTATTTTTCTTTAATGTTTTTCTAACAATTTTGGTACTGACTATATATTTATTTTTTTCATTTTAGTCTATTCCCATCCATTATTCCTGTTGCCAAATATATATTTTTGGTTAAATTTAAAAATTAATTATATTTGTAAAATCTTACCAAATCTTTAATTATTTACTATTTTCGAAATTATAGCAAAATCTTACCAAATCTTTAATTATTTGCTATTTACGAAAATAGATATAATATATTTACAAAAATATTCCTTAGTTTTTTTTTTTTTTTTGAATTTAAAAATAATTCCGAAAATTCAAATTTTAATTTAGTTTAGTTTGGATTTAATTAAATATATGTTATATTAATTATTTTAAAGAATTAATATTTCGTTACATACAAAACAAATTAATATAGAAAGACAAATATATTATATTATTTACACTTCATTAGATACAAATTGACATAATTTAATAAATTACATATACATATTATATATAAGTATACACTGCATAATTTATACAACTTTTCATTTATATGTTTTAACAATAATAGTTTCATCGATTTATAAAATTGTATAACAGTTTCATCAATTTATTTTTGACTCTCATAATATTTCTCATAATTAAGTTTTGATGGCAAAGATATATTAATATTTCGCTATAAAATCAAACATTTAAATTACTATTTTATCATATCAATTTTTTTTAACTTCTCAACAAATACATTTTTTACATGATCAATGATTTATATAAATATTGATAACAGTTGTAGTCCATGGTCAATGATATTTTTCCATATATTATAAAAATCAAAAAAGAAATGAAACATAAAAAGTCAATTTTATGCCTTTAAAGCTTAGTAATTTTTAAAAAATTAAGAGCTTGCATTAACTTTTTTTTTAAAAAAATAAGAGCTTGCATTAAATTTTGAAATATTTATTGGATATTTCCCGAGTTTGCATCAACATTTAAATACAAAATATTTAGAAGTAATAACAAAATATGTTTATTTCTAAAACTAAATCTTATTATTGCACTCAAAATTTACTATATGATTGTATATATTCTTTAAGTAATTATCTAATATATTTGAAATTCACAATCAAAAGGTAAATCATGTATTCTAAATTTTAAAATATAATAATTGTTGATTTCCTTAAAAATAGTATTACCTTTAACAAAAGAGCATATTCTTTTTTAAAAAAAAAACAACCAAAACAGAATATCTGCTTTCCAAACATTTGTTACGATATTTTTTACGTGATATGTTTGCTATTTATTTGGGATATGTTTCCATATAATTCAAAATATACGAGATATCTATTTAATTACACCGAAAAATATTCATAGAAAACAATAAAATCGACAATCATCTATAAACGTATTGAGTACTCATCCATTCACTATATGAAGAAGACATCTCGACATACTCCATCATCTCAAACATATGAATGTTTCTAAGATTTTTATTTTATTTGTTTTGTTTCTATCTTCTGTTTGTGTGTTTTCGTCTTCCGATCTACCAAAAAAAAAGATTTCATACCGGAAAGATCATGTTGAATTTTATAACTTTCTTCTTTCTTAATCACTTTCCCACGATTGACTAAAATATTGATTCTTACTCAGTTTGTGTTTCCATTGCAATAGGTATATGCCAATGATGGATGAGAATAAGATCATGTATAATATATTGTTCTCTACATTAGATTCAAAATATCTAAATCTACATATTTCATTTTATTTGCATCAAATCTCTAAAATGGAAAAGATTTGTTAGAGTTCAATCGCATCCCGTAAACTAGATTTTCACTCAATCATAGTAAAATATTGTAGATAATTTGACTTTAAATTAGGTGAATAGGTAGAAACTTAATAGAAAAATAAGGTTTTATTTTGTTGATTTTTTAAAAATATACCATTGTATGAACAAAAAGACAGTTAAACTGTATGAATTTTTAGTTGAACTTTACAGATTTTAGAAGTGTTAAACTTTGATTGGATAAATTAAAACTTTAATGATTTTAAAATAAAGTTAAAATTTACAAGAATTGGCACTTAAAATAAAATAAATATTCAAAGTATGAGACGGAAAAAAGTAAAAGATATGAGATGGGTAGTGTTAGAGGGGGGATTAGCACCCCTGGTTTAACTGGTTCGAACCGAGACCGGTTCAATCAAGACCGGTTTACGATGGTTCGGATCAAAGATGGATCAACCCGTAAAACATTGGGCCGAGCTCGGAATCTCGCTAAAAAGCCCATCTCGGCTACCGAACTAGGCCCAGCGAGAGCCCAGCCCGTTACAACAGATAATGATCGAAGTATTTCCTTTTTCCCGCCGATCTCGGAAAAGGAAATATTCCTCTCGATTAAAAGGAAGATATCCTTATCCCGGAAAGGGAATAGGAATATTTCCTTCTCCTAATCGAACTCGGAAAAGGAGATATCTTCCTTTCGACCGCCTCAAAGACACTATAAATAAAGGAGGAGGCTCATTCATTCAACACATCCACAACTTCCGCAGAGACCAGAGAGAATTCAAGAGAACTACTTACCGATCTCGAATCCTTTCATCTTTGCGATCTTACTCAAACTGTTGTAACGCCGATTCTTGATCAATAAAACGAGATTCCGATTAAAGTACTGTTTTACCCCTTTTGTGTGATTTACGGATCAACAATTGGCGCCGACTGTGGGACTTTTAGAACAGTACTTTCGGATATCGTTTAAATTGAGTTCGGCGATGGCTCTCCCAGTCGACAATTCCGTGGTCAACATCAACAACAGCTCGGACAACGATGGTCAAAACCCTCGGGTCGACGAGCCCAATCCAATCAATACCGAGCTACCAACAACCGGAGGAGGGCTCCCTCCGAACTTACCTATTGAAGGGGATAATCAGACCAATCCCCCGAGAACTCTTCCGCCGCCTCCAGCGACCTCGCATTCACGGATCCAACAACCTTCATGGAAGCCATGGCGGCACAGTTCGCCGAGATCAACAAAAAGAACGAAGAGCGGATCGCTTCACTGATAGCATCCCACTTCGAACGCCGAAACCAGATCGGCACCCTCGATCCAAACCTGATCACGCCCGCCGGAGAAAACACATTACGCCGGAACCTTCTGCCCGACCTAACCAACACTCAACTCCCAGGCGCGACCGACCCACCAACTAGGAGATCCGCGGCTGATTCGGAAATCTATATCTCGGACCAAATCGCCATGAACCTAGAATTTGCAAAAGTCCAGGCCCAATTACAAGACATGCGATCGAAGGTCCACCAGGCGACAAGCTCGGCACCGGAGATCGACCGAGTGATTCAGGAGTCACAGAGGACCCCATTCACAGACCAAGTCATCAACACTCCAGTCCGGCGATTGGAGAGAGTCAAAATCACGCCATACGATGGGTTTACCGACCCTAAACATTTCCTAACCTCCTTTGTCATCACGATGAACCGCTTTCGTTTCGGGTCGGAAAACGAAAAAGATGCAGCCATGTGCCAGTTGTTTGTCGAAAACCTATCCGGAACCGCGCTAGACTGGTTTTCAAAGCTCGAGCCGAACTCAGTCAACAGTTACAACGAGCTCACTACCAAATTCCTCAAGCGCTTCACCATGTTCATCAAGCAGAAAACTAAGAACGCCGAACTCTGGGCTCTCGAACAGAAGCAGGACGAGCCTCTACGCAAGTTCATGGAACGTTTCAAAACGGTCGTATCCCACTGTACGATCGACGACGAAGCCGCGATTGAGGCTCTTTACAAAGCGACCTGGTACGAATCAGACTTCCACAGGGAGATCAAGCGCAATAACCCAAAGACGCTGGAAGACATTTTGCACAGGGCACACATCTTCATCATGGAAGAAGAGGAAAGATCTGAGAAAGATAGGCGGTATGCACTCAAGCAGCCTGCTGCTAAGGATAAACAATATGTTCCTCCAAAGCAACCCGTCAACACGGTCCAAACTCAGCAGTCCTGGTCAAACACTTGGGTTCGATCGGACGAACCAAATGAGCCTGAAACCGAATCTGCACCGTACTGCAATTTCCACAACCGCTATGGAAATCATTCAACCGAAGAGTGCCGACACTTGCAAGAATTCTTGATGATGAAGTACAAAAAGGGGGAAGTTCCAGTCGAAGGGGCCTTCCAACCCTCGAATAGACCTCGCCGTAACGATGGCGGGAGAAGACGTAATTTCAAACCAAACAAAGCTACCGAGCAACCTAAAGATAAAACCGAAGACGAACAACCAAAGCGAGATCGGGAAGAAAATGCGGAGGCTCAGCAACCTCCACAGGTTCGAAAGCGCGTCAACATGATCATGGGCACACTGGAAACATGCAACTACTCCGTCCGAGCTCTAAAGACGTACAGTAAAGAAGCAATGGCTGCGAAACATACACACCAGACCACACCTTGCGGAATACCGATCACCTTCTCCGAAGCCGACACGGAAGGACTCCACATGCCGCATAACGATCCGCTAGTCGTCGAGACACTCATCGGTGATGTCGTAGTTGGGCGAATTTTAATCGACACTGGAAGCTCGGTTAACTTGATTTTCAAGGATACGCTGAAGAACATGGACTTTCCCGACAATCAAATCAGACCGAACATCGAACCACTCACCGGATTTTCAAGCGAGCAAACCATGACCGCCGGAACGGTCAAAATCCCTCTGTATACCGGAGGGATATGTCGGATGGTCAAGTTCCTGGTGTTGAACAAATCCGCAATCTACAACGTGATACTCGGCACACCGTGGATATTCTCAATGAAAGCAGTCATATCAACGTATCACCAGTGCGTCAAGTTTCCAACACCTTCCGGGATCTTCACCCTTAGAGGCGATCAGGTAATGTCCCGAACATGCTTCATCAACGAATGCAAACTAAGGACCACTCCCCGCACCTGCGTGATCAACAAGACGAAAATTCCAAACGATCCCGATCTGCCGCGACGCGAGACCATCGTCCAAGTCAATATCGACGATTTCAATCCGGAGATATGCGTAGGAATCGGAGCCGAGCTCGATGAAGACATCAAAATGGACTTAATCCGACTCCTCAAAAGAAACGTTTCGACCTTCGCCTGGTCAATTACGGATATGCCCGGAATCGATCCAAAGATAACGAGCCACGAACTCAATATTGATTCCACCTTCAAACCGACAAGCAAAAACGACGCAAGCTCGGACCCGAGAAGGCTCGAGCTGTTAACGACGAAGTCAAGAGACTACTTAGTGCCGGATCGATCACTGAAGTTCGGTACCCAGACTGGTTGGCGAACCCAGTTGTGGTCAAGAAGAAGAACGGAAAATGGAGGATCTGCGTCGACTTTACCGATCTGAACAAAGCCTGCCCAAAGGATAGCTTCCCACTCCCACATATCGACAGACTCGTCGAAGCCACCGCTGGTAACGAACTCCTCTCGTTCATGGACGCCTTCTCAGGCTATAATCAGATACTCATGCATCCGGACGATCGCGAGAAGACCTCCTTCATCACCGACCGTGGTATCTACTGCTACAAGGTCATGCCTTTCGGCCTAAAAAACGCCAGTGCAACTTACCAACGGCTCGTTAACCGGATGTTTGCCAGCCAGCTCGGCAAAACAATGGAGGTCTATATCGACGATATGCTCGTCAAATCACTGATCGCCAAATATCACGCCGGGCATCTCAACACTTGCTTCGACATCCTGAATGAATATGGCATGAAGCTTAATCCAACCAAATGCACGTTCGGCGTGACCTCGGGAGAGTTCCTCGGATATATCGTGACTCAAAGAGGAATCGAAGCCAATCCGAAACAGATCTCGGCAATCCTAGACTTACCATCACCAACGACAAAGCGAGAAGTACAAAGGCTCACGGGACGTATTGCCGCACTCAACCGGTTCATCTCCCGATCTACCGGCAAGTGCCTCCCCTTCTACCAACTGCTGCGCGGAAATAAAGGCCTCGAATGGGACGATAAGTGCGAAGATGCATTCAAGCAGCTCAAGGAGTACTTGTCAACCCCACCGGTTCTAGCAAAACCCAAAGACGGCGAGACCCTCTATCTCTATATCGCAATATCCATCTCGGCGATCAGCGGGGTCCTTGTTCGGGAAGACCGGGGCGAACAAAAACCGATCTTCTATATCAGCAAATCACTCGATGGAGCTGAAGGGCGGTACCCAACTCTCAAAAAATTGGCTCTCGCCGTTGTCATATCAGCTCGGAAGTTACGCCCCTATTTCCAGTCACACTCGATCACCGTATTAACCAATCAGCCACTCCGGACGATTCTACATAGTCCGAGCCAGTCTGGTCGATTGGCTAAATGGGCTATCGAGCTCAGCGAATAAGACATCGATTACAAGAACCGAACGAGCATCAAGTCCCAAGTTCTTGCCGATTTCCTCATCGAATTATCTCCGGAATACGTCAACACTGATGTCATAACCGCCGAGCAATGGATCCTTCACGTCGACGGGTCCTCGTCTCATCGAGGCTCCGGAATAGGCATTCGCCTCAAATCCCCAACGGGAGAAGTCTTGGAGCAATCCTTACGCCTGGCGTTCAACGCATCGAATAACGAGGCAGAATATGAAGCTTTAATTGCCGGACTACGTTTAGCCAAATCTATCGGTGCAACACGCATACATGCCTACTGCGACTCACAGCTCGTCGCAAGTCAATTTAGCGGGGAGTATGATGCCAAAAACGATCGAATGGATGCATATCTCACGATCGTCAAGCAACTCGCTGCAGAATTCAACTCATTCGAACTAACCAAGATACCGCGTGGAGAAAACGCTCCAGCCGACGCGCTCGCTGCCCTAGCTTCAAGCTCGGACCCTCATCTCAGACGAACGATCCCGGTCGAAAGTATATCAACACCAAGCATCGAAAGCACGGAGCAATGTATTATCACAACTCGTAGACGAGATTACGAGGAAAATCCCGCCACCGAGCCCATCTTACGCCGACAAAAATGAACTCCGGCTGTTGAATCTGGTGAAGATACCGAGCCCGAGCATGCTACTATCGCCGAAGGCAACAGTGACGGCCCACAAGTCGATAAGTCGGCCCAGTCGGACAACGAAGAGGAAGAACAGACAGACGGCCTTCACGAGCCAATAAACTTCGAACAGCCCGACGAACAGACTCCTACCGATTGGACGCTAGAAATAAAAATGTACATCATCGATGGAGACACTCCAGCGGACAGATGGCCCGCTCGACGCCTCAAGATGCGAGCTGCTCGCTACGTACTTATAAAAGATGGACTGTTTCGCTGGAGTGCGGCAGGAATACTCCTCAAATGCATCTCGGGCAACGAAATCGATGAAGTAATGAAGAAAATACACGAAGGAGACGGCGGCAATCACTCAGGTGGCCGATCTCTAGCCCTGAAAATCAAACGAGCAAGCTATTACTGGCCGAGTATGCAAGCAGACTGCGAAAAATTCGTCGTAAAGTGCGATAAATGTCAAAGACACGGCCCAATGATCCATCTTCCCACCGAGCTGCTAACCACTTCGACGGCTCCGTATCCATTCATGCGTTGGGGGATGGACATCATCGGCCCTTTCAGACGATCCACCACGCAGAAAAAGTTCATCCTCGTCATGACGGATTACTTTACCAAGTGGGTGGAAGCCGAGGCATATCCCGTCATCCTCGCTTCCGACGTTCAGAAGTTCGTCTGGAAATTCATCATCTGCCAACACGGAGTTCCATACGAGATTATCACCGACAACGGTCCCCAATTCATATCAACACTATTCAACGATTTCTGCGCCAAGTGGAAAATTCGGCTAAATTTCTCTACACCAAGGTACCCGCCGAGCAACGGTCAGGCCGAAGCTACAAACAAGACAATCATAGCTGGCCTCAAGAAACGATTGGATACCCATAAAGGGACATGGTCAGATAAACTCGACGGAGTCTTATGGTCATATCGCACAACCCCAAGATCGTCAACGGGACAATCCCCTTTTTATATGGCCTACGGCGTGGAAGCCCTATGTCCTGCCGAACTCACCATCCCAACTATTCGTCGAACGATGCTCGTGCAAAACCCCGATCTTAACAATGAAATCATGCTCGACAACCTCGACAATCTCGGAGAACAACGCGATCAAGCCTTACTTTGGATCCAGAATTATCAGAACTTGGCAGCACGCTACTACAACAAAAAGGTCCGCGGACGACATTTCACTGACGGTGACCTCGTTTTGAGGAAAGTCTTTGAAGGAACCGAAGAAAAGAATGCCGGCAAGCTCGGCACGAACTGGGAAGGACCTTATCAGGTCATGAGGGTAGTCAAACCAGGCGTCTACGAGCTCATGAAACTAGACGGAACCCCCATTCCGCGTTCGTGGAATTCAATGAACCTCAAACGCTACTACATCTAGGCCAGCCATCAAGCGCCAAAAAAAAAAAAAAAAAAAAAAAAAAAAGATCACCGAGCTACTACTCATGTGCTCGATTCCAATATGTAATATGAGCTACGAATGGCTTGATCCTTCTTTCGAAGGTACGTAGGCAGCCCTCACAAGGCGCAGCTATAACATTAATAAAATTTTATTATACCAAGGCATTCTACCGAACTCCAATAGTTCGCACCTTCAAGCCAAACTTCGCGTTTGCCGAACTCCAACAGTTCGTATTTTTTAAGTCAAACTTCGCGTTTGCCGAACTCCAACAGTTCGTATTTTTCAAATCAAACTTTACGTTTGTCGAACTTCAAACAGTTCGTATTTTTCAAAGTCAAACTTTACGTTTGCCGAACTCCAACAGTTCGTATTTTTCAAGTCAAACTTTAAGTTTGCCGAACTCCAACAGTTCGTATTTTTTAAGTCAAACTTTACGTTTGCCGAACTTCAAACAGTTCGTATATTCTAAGACAAACTTTATGTTTGCCGAACTCCAACAGTTCGTATTTTCAACCACAACGGTTATATATAACCGTCCTGGCCAGACGATCAAATAAGCCGAGTTTAGCTCGCACACATCCTCATGGTGCAATGGATAATACACTTTTCCACATTCAAAGCCGAGATCAGTCTCGCACCAACTTCTCAGATTATCCGAGCCAAATAAGCCAAGTCCGTCTAGCACACTCGGGTTCAATATGAGAAAAACCTAGAGCATATTAAGACGAGCTGTTCACGTACTCTTAAATTTAACTCTAAGGTCAAGCCGAACGTCCTTCCTCGCAAATTTAAGCCGATTTCTAAACAGTCGCAAAAATAGTAAGCCGATTCCTCAACAATCGCAAAAACAGTAAGCCGATTTCTCAACAATCGCAAAAACGATAAGCCAATCTATGATATGGGTTGCCGACCTCGAACAGGTTCAGTCAGACTCATCCTCTTCACCCGGCTAAGACCGTACTGTTTACGGCACCATTGTGTACGACGAGTTTGAGAAGTTCGTATAAAAGTACGACTTCAAATATAGAAAGACACGATGTAGAAAACGACTAAGTATAAAATTCGACTCCGCAATTGACAAAATATTAAGATTCATTTAAAAAAAGCCCCCCGGGCAAAATGGATACCGGACTTTAAAAACCCTCCGATCCAAGAGGTCAGGTTATAAGCCCATTCGGGCAAAAGAAAAACTAAACATATTACAAAAAAAGGGGGACGATTCAGACATTTTGCTTCCGCATCGCATCAGAGCGATCCGCCGACATCGAGGCCCGGTTGGATCTGAACTCATCAAGGCCAGGCGGAACCTCATTTCCCATCGAAGTCGTAACCTCCGGGTGCACTGGATCATTAAATGGCGAGACAACCAAATCCGCATCTTCCAACTCGCGGAGGTCGATCGCGGCATATTCCGCCGACTTGTCTACCTTAAGCTTCTCGAGTTTTTCAATGCGAGACGGCGGGACGATAATACCGTTCTTCTTCTTAAGGCTCTCGCAAAAACCAAGAATCCCCTAGATTTGGTTAATAGCAAGGAACGGCTTCTTTGCCTGATCAATCGCCGCCAGGTGGTCCTTGACCTTCTGGAGTCGAACTTGGCACTTCTCGGTGACAACCTTCCTCTTTGAGATTTGCTGGTTACGGCCGGCCCTCAATTGCGAACCGCGAACAGCTTTACCGAAAGCGCGTCTTTCTCCAACTCCAGCTCGGCGTTGGATCTCTTCAGCGCAGCGATTTCACGAGTAAGCTCGGCTACCGCACGATCGCCTGCCTCCACCCTATCTTCGGACACATGTAGCTCCTTACGAAGCTCCACCACCTGAACTCTCGCCTCGAAAGCCTTACGACGGGAGTCTCCAAGCTCGCGGTCATAAGACCCGACGATCTCGTTCGTCTGGGCGACCATCTGTCAAAACAACGAACATCAAAAAAAAAACAAGGACTAAAAGGAAGGAGGAACGAACTCGGAAAGAGGTATTTACCTCAGAAGTGGTCTGGGCCAGTTTCTTGAAGGCCTCAGACTTGTAAAGGCTGTCGACCGGAGGGAGGAAATCCGGGCCGAAGCTCACCCGCCGATACGTCTCGGCGTAATCCCACGAGTTGGCCTCCGGATCTGACGCCCGATGCCTTTTCGGAACGGGAGAATCGTCCGATAAGATCACTGTATCCTCTTCGGCACACTGGGGTTCGGTACCCCCCTCACCGCCTTCAGCACGTTGGGGCTCGGTATCCCCTCTACCGCCTTCAGTAGGTTCGGCGTCCTTAGCACCGACCCCATCTGCGTGGCTGGCCGCTTACCGAGCCCCCCTTTTTGTTTTCTTTCTTCTCTTCTTTTCAGCCGGAAGAGAAGCATTTTCTTCAGCAGAGACCCGCTGCTCCCCAGCCGGAACATCACCTACACCGACCTCTTCATCGTTCGCTGGAGCTTCGGGATTCACTTGTTCAACTACCGAAGGGATATCCACATCCGCCTCATCGCCATCGAGTTCGGCGGAAAGATCATGAATGTCATCGAATTTCATCTTCCGACGACGAGATGGGTTTGCTGTGAAAAGGAAAAGGCAACAGATAAATAAAAAAAAAGAGGATCGGTATCAACGAACTGCGAAGAAAAGTTTACCGACTTACCTTTGAGAGCTCTTTTCGCTTTTAAATCAAGCTTTTCTTGGTAGGCTTCAGGCCACCGAGTTTTCCCTGCCGCACTTAATTGCTTCACGTGAACAAAAGTGAATCCCGGCGTGGTGATAAGGAAGCCCGGTATGTGACGATCTGAAAAGGAAAAGGAAAAATATGACTTAGGCAAAATAGAGCACTAAACAGAAATCGGGAACGAATATCTACCGATAGGCGTCCTCCACTGAGTTCGGTAACTCCCATCCGGATACTCAACGGAAGATTCATCGATCTTCACATAAAAGTACCGAGCATTCCAGTTATTTACTTTGCTCGGTTTGTTTCCAGTAACGAGATCACATTCCGGCTTCGCATTAGCCGATAGGTACCAGGGTTTCGCCTTCGACAGATTTACCCGGAATAACCTCTCAAAAATCTTGGATGTAATAGGAATACCGCACTCCTCCCCGAGCGAAAGGAGACCCATAAGGTTTATCACCGTGGCCGGCATTAACTGGGAGATCGCAATATGTCGCCTCTTGCAGTACTTGTAGAAGAGCTCGGGAATGGGAAACTGAAGACCACAGCTTCTGAAGTACTCCTCATAGACGCATATATAACCAGCAGGTGCGTCCCACGGGCGGTCGTTAGCTTTCGGGACTTTGAAAAGCAAGTCGTTTGGAGCGCCGCACCTCTCCAAGGTAACTTGGATGGTCTCCGCAGTCGATCGAGACGATCCGATACTTGCGGGTTTCTCAACAACCCGCCTGGTAGCCAATACGGGGTCATCACCCCCTATATCTTGACAAATTGCTGGCGAAGCAGCACGATCATCTAGGCAAGCGGCATCATCACCTTCCGCCAGCCGAACTGCGAATTCGTGATCCGCCCGAACTTGATCACCCAATTCGGCAGCCCCCTCTTCAGTCTCATCTTCGTCAATAAGGTGAGGAATCTCGACGGTCACCCTTGGATTACTCGGTCCGGCATCAGAACAACGAAAATCGCGATCGGTCGACTCTTGCCGAACATCATCCGAATCCGAATTGGAGCCACCAACTAACGGCTCAAGATCTGGGGATTTCAGCGGCGAAGTTCGGTCATCAACAAAAGAAGAAGAGGTCCTCGGATCCATATCGATCAAAAGGAAAAACTTTGTGAAGAACACAACGAAGAACTTGAGAATCTTCAAGCAGACCGGAGATATCACGGCGGAAAAGATGATAGGAGAACGGAAAATAAACAAATTCTAGAGAGAAGGGAGAGCGCTAGAGAGAGAAAGAGAAATACCTTTTGAAGAAAAAAGCAGAAGTGAAAAACGGAAGGAGGTTCGAGCGATATTTATAGAGAAAAAGGTAATGATGACAGTTCCTCGAAATGCGCAACCAGAGAAGACGAATCGACGCGCGACCCTTCGAGTTCCACAGCTAAGGCAGACGAAGCGACACCCTCTTTTCGAGAAAAATCTACCGAACCCGAAACGTTCAGGATCATTCTCGAGATCCACGAATCAAAGAGTCCGAACTTGAGAACGATCACGAATCGATCTATCAAACTCAAAACAGCCGACCGAACTCGAAAGTTCGTAAAAATTGATTCAATCGTGAGAATCCGGATCCAAAAAGGAATTCGCCGAACACGGAATAGAATCTGATCGGATCGAACCGATCTCAGTTTCAACCGAGCTAAAGAATACTCCACTGAAATTCACCGAACTCATAAACTCCCTCGCCGAACTGAGGGGGGAACCAATTGTTAGAGGCGGGATTAGCACCCCTGGTTTAACTCGGTTCGAACCGAGACCGGTTCAATCAAGACCGGTTTACGATGGTTCGGATCAAAGATGGATCAACCCGAAAAACATTGGGCCGAGCTCGGAATCTCGCTAAAAAGCCCATCTCGGCTACCGAACTAGGCCCAGCGAGAGCCCAGCCCGTTACAACAGATAATGATCGAAGTATTTCCTTTTTCCCGCCGATCTCGGAAAAGGAAATATTCCTCTCGATTAAAAGGAAGATATCCTTATCCCGGAAAGGGAATAGGAATATTTCCTTCTCCTAATCGAACTCGGAAAAGGAGATATCTTCCTTTCGACCGCCTCAAAGACACTATAAATAAAGGAGGAGGCTCATTCATTCAACACATCCACAACTTCCGCAAAGACCAGAGAGAATTCAAGAGAACTACTTACCGATTTCGAATCCTTTCATCTTTGCGATCTTACTCAAACTGTTGTAACGCCGATTCTTGATCAATAAAACGAGATTCCGATTAAAGTACTGTTTTACCCCTTTTGTGTGATTTACGGATCAACAGGTAGATAGAACGATTTAGATATGAGAATAAATGAAAAACTGATAAGGTTATATTTAAGTAGAAAACCGAGTATAAGCAAAAGACAGATGCCAGTAGTTGAGCTTTTGAATGGTTCTAATGTATATTCACCATACATGTAAAAGTCTAAGCGATTAGTTTGAGCTTGATTTAAAAACTTTTGTTATGTGTTACTCATACAATTAATTTTGTAGATAATTTGACTTTAAATTAAGTGAATAGGTAGAAACTTAATAGAAAAATAAGGTTTTATTTTGTTGATTTTTTAAAAATATACCATTGTATGAACAAAAAGACAGTTAAACTGTGTGAATTTTTAGTAGAACTTTACAGATTTTAGAAGTGTTAAACTTTGATTGGATACATTAAAACTTTAATGATTTTAAAATAAAGTTAAAATTTACAAGAATTGACACTTAAAATAAAATAAATATTCAAAGTATGAGACGGAAAAACAGTAAAAGATATGAGATGGGTGGATAGAACGATTTAGATATGAGAATAAATGAAAAACTGATAAGATTATATTTAAGTAGAAAACCGAGTATAAGCAAAAGACAGATGCCAGTAGTTGAGATTTTGAACGGTTCTAATGTATATTCACCATACATGTAAAAGTCTAAGCGATTAGTTTGAGCTTGATTTTAAAACTTTTGTTATGTGTCACTCCTACAATTAATTTCATCTGTAAGTTCCCAGATATGATAAAGAGGTGATTAATAGGGACTTTAACCTTAGGTTATTAAAGTATTTTAAAAAAATGTTGTAGAGAATTTGACTTTAAAATAATGGAAAAAAATTATGTCTTATTTTGTTGGCATTTAAAAAATAAACCACCGCAAGAACTTAAAGACGAAGTTAGACTGTGTGAATTTTTACTTATTATTTTTAAGAGTTTTAACAGTGTTAAACTTTAGTTGGATAAATTAAAACTGTAAAGATTTTAAAATAAAATAAAACTCTTCAAATTGTCACACGGAAAAACAATAAAGATAGCGAGTTAGATATGAAATTACAAATAACAAAATCGATAAGATTGAGTTTGAATTTAAATTCAAATTCTCGCACGGAAAAACAGTAAAAATAGCTATAAAGGAGCGACTTATATGAGATTACAAATAACAAAATCAATAACATTGAGTTTGAATTTAAACTCGAGTATAAGAAGGAGACGGATGACGATAGTTGAGTTGAAATTTTGAACGGTTCTAATGTATCACAAAACGGGTAAAGGTCTAAGCGATTAGTTTGAGTTTCATTTTTTTTTTTTGCTGATGTGTCTCTTCCACAATTATTCTCAGCTGGACGTTCCTCGATCTGATAGAGATGAGATTGGTAAGGAATATAACTTTAGATTGTTAACGTACTTTAAGAAATTGTTGTAGAGAATTTGACTTTAAAATAATGTGTAGCAATTTAAAAGAAAAAATTAAGGTTTTATTTTGTTGGTTTTAAAAAATTAACCATCGGAGGAACAAAAAAAGCTAAGTTAGGATATGTGAATTTTTAGAAGAATTTTACGGGTTTTAAAAGTGTTAAACATTGACTGGATCAATTAGAACTTTAACGATACTTTAATATAAAGTAATAGTTTATAAAGTTTCACAATTAAAGTAAAATAAGTATTCAAAGTCACAAGAAAAAGCAGTAAAGATAGCGAGAAATGAACGATTTAGATATAAGAGGGAGAAGGATGACAAAGTTGAGTTGAGATTTTGAACGATTCAAATGTATAATAACAATACGGATAAAAGTCTAAGCGAAAAGTTTGAGCTTGATTCAAAAATGTTTTGATGATGTGTCATTACCACAATTATTCTCAGCTGGATGTTCCTCGATCTGATAGAGAGGTGATTAGTATGGACTTTAATTTTATATTATTAATGTATTTCAAAAAAAATATTGAAGATAATTTGACTTTAAATTAATAGGTAGCGATTTAAAAGAAAAAAATAAGGTTGGATTTTGTTGGTTCTTTAAAAATTAACCATGGTAGGAACAAAAAGACAAAGTTAAACTGTGTGAATTTTTAGAAAAATTTAACGGGTTTTAAATGTGTTAAACATTAACTGGGTTAATTAGAACTTTAACGATAATTTAAAATAAAGTACGAGTTTATAAAATCTCACAATTAAAGTAAAATAAAAGTATTCAAAGTCTCACATTGAAAAAGCAGTAAAGATAGCAAGAAATGAACGAGTTAGATATGAGATTACGAATGAAAAACCAATAAGATTGAGTTTAAACCCGAGTATAAGAGGGAGAGGGACGACAAAAGTTGAGTTGAGATTTTGAACGATTCGAATGTAAAATCAAAATACGGATAAAAGTTTAAGCGATAATTTTGAGCTTGATTCAAAAATGTTTTGTTGATGTGTCATTCCCACAATTATTCTCAGCTGGATGTTCCTCGATATGATAGAGAGGTGATTAGTATGAACTTTAATTTTAGGCTATTAATATATTTGAAACAAAATGTTGTAGATAATTTGACTTTAAATTAATAGGTAGCGATTTAAAAGAAAAAAATAAGGTTTATTTTGTTGATTTTTTAAAAAATTAACCATGGTAAGAACAAAAAGACAAAGTTAAACTGTGTGAATTTTTAGTAGAACTTTAAAGATTTTATAAGTGTTAAACTTTGATTGGATAAATTAAATCTTTAAAAATTATAAAATAAATAAAAATTTCTAAAATTTCGCACTTAAAATAAAATAAAACTTGAAAGCCAGAGACGGAAAAACAGTAAAAGATATGATATGGCTAGAAAAGAACGATTATGAGATTATAAATGATAAACTGATAAGATGGAGTTTGAGTAGAAAACCGAGTATAAGCAAGAGACGTATGACAATAGTTAAATTGATATTTGAACGGTTCTAATGTATAATCACAATACAGTTAAAATAAAATAAAAGTTTTCAATTGTTCACATGGAAAAACAGAAAAATGAACGATTTAGACAAGAAATTACAAATGAAAAAACTGATAAGATTGAGTTTGAGTAGAAAACCGAGTATAAGCAAGGGACGAATGACAATAGTTGAGTTGACATTTTGAACGGTTCTAATGTATAATCACAATACAGTTAAAATAAAGTAAAAGTTTTTAAAGTCTCATATAGAAAAACAGTAAAGATAGCAAAATTGATCTCGCTTTAGACATGAAATTACAAATGAAAAAATGATAAAATTGAGTTTCAGTAGAAAACCGAGTATAAGCAAGAGACAGATGACAATAGTTGAGTTGAGAACATCTAATTTTATAACATAACATATTAAAAATGTTACCTACAAAAAAAATTAGATATCTAAACACCAATATTACCCGTAATCTCTAAACCCGTTACAATAAATAAACAACTTATGAAAACTAAACCCACAAAGGATTTTTTATGTCTAATCAGGAATTGTTGTGTTTCATATTACGAAAATTATATATACAAAAACAAAGTATTGTTAAACCTAAAATAAATATGTCTCATATTACAATTTGTTCGTCCGCAACATCAATTATACTAAACACAATAAAGACAATATATATATTATAAAATTTCATAAACCAAATAAATAAAAAATTCTCGTGCGGACGCACGGGTTATAATCTAGTGGTGTTTAAAGGGAAGCAAAGAGTGGTATATTATTTCCAAGAATATGATGGTCATGATAGGATGGAGTTGAGGTGTATGAAGGCAACAAAATATTTGTTGATTTAATCGACAAATATTTTGTATTTACTCATATCTCCATATTTTTATTATTATAGATTTACTATTTGTTGACAAAAAAAAATATTTACTATTTATGATGATGTTTTTTTTTTGACAAAGTGAACATATATCTAAAAAAATAAATTCATCAGTGAGTCAATAAATGAATATCTAATAAGATATATTAACCAACATCTAATATTCGACCATATCCTTAATATAAAAGTAAACACAATCATAATGAATGATTGATTCATCTTAGATTCACAAATAGGATAAAAGCCAAAAACTATTGTAAGAGAAAAAAAAAAAAAAGAAAGAAGAAGAATATTTGTAACAAAATGTTTATACAAAAGATTGTTGCAAATTTTGAGAAGTAATCAATTTTGGTTTTTCTTATTGGTAGGGAGCGAAGGCCTTAACCAACTTCTACTCAAGCCATCATCATCACCTTTAACCTTGGCGCTAGACCGGCTCCTGAAACTGATGACGTGTACGAGCCGGCTAATATGTTTCCTCCACGTCAGCAGAGGACGTGGCGTGGGCTGACGAATAATCTCCTTCTTCTTCTTCGTGTGGAGCATGGCATGTTCATGATCCCATGAAGCCTTGCAGTTTTCAAGACGAAAACTTTGTTTTCCTTTTTCCCATGAAGTTGCTACGTTGTCTTCGAATTTGATCGAAATGAATGAGTCTATAAATACTCGTAGAAATTAATTGGGCATTCATATTGACATTTGATCCAAAATCTCTACGTATATATTCATATTGACATTTTAAATTTCCTAATTATTATACGTTTAACGCAAATCCTTTAAAAAAAAAAACTATTATACTTTTAAACTTATAAATAATAATTTTTTAAAAACATTACGATTTAAAGTATTCGCCATACCGTATCTTAAAGAATAACTTATACTACCTGCGTTTTATTATAATTGTCGTTAATTAATTTCTTCACACTAGGCGTAAACAAAAAAAAACAAAACTCCTCACTAATAAATAAATTTATCTCTTTATTTAATAAACTGAAATAATGTTGATAAAAGTGAAAAATAATAATTCAAAATCCACATTGAAAACTATATTTGGATGAAACAACAATAAAATTCTACAACAACACTTATTATGAACAAAAAATGTAGAATAATGTCGTCTAATTTTCATGTATAAAAAAAATAATAAAACATAAGTAAATTTATGTAAATAATATTTCTAGAAAAGCTACACTTTTGTAATTGTCGTTTTAAAACTCTTCACACATATGAAGACGTAAATTTATCTCTTTATTTAATAAGCTAGAATAATATGGATAAAAATGAAAAATAAATAAATTAAAATCTACTTTGAAAATCCAAAACCACATTTGAATGAAAGACCAATAAATTTTTACGACACTTATTACGAAAAAAATAAGTATAATATTATAGTCGAGTTTCAATATATAAAACAATATTTTTAAAAAAATAAGTAAATTTAATTTATGTAAAAATAAATAATAAGTTTAGAGAAGTCACACTTGAAGATAATTTTGCTCTATGCTTTTATAACGAGTATAGACCGGCCGTGAATAAAGTGGAATAAATCAAATAAAAATGGTTTAGTATATATGGTACCTTCTGGACTGATGGTGGAGGTTGTTTGGCGATATGACTTGTGGTGTCGCAGTTCGAAGAAGCCAAGGAAGGAGAAGAGTCTAATGTTTTTCTTCTTAGAAGATTCTTGGACGGTGTGGTAAGAAGGCGAAGAAGATGGAGGTCGTCTTCTCTGTAGAGAAGCCAATACTAGAAGCCTCTCGTTGAGACAGAGAGGACACACACCTTCAATAAACTCTATTGGATGGATATTACAAGAAGATGTTGAGCTTTGGTTCTGTCCTTTCATGGCTTTTGTGTGAAAGAGAGAGAGAGAAAGAGAAACAGTGGTGAAGAAGTAGAAACTTGATCCAGCATATCTACTTAAGATGGTGAGAAGCACAATTTGTGTGTGTATGTGGAAATGTATATATTTTTATGAGCTGTCACTGTTTATAAATGGAAACGATTTATTAGAAGATATTAGATAGTAATCTGATTTTTAAATTGATTGATTCGGAATATTATCATGATTGTTAATGATGAATATAGTTATTACTTATCAGGAAAAACACTTAAGAAAAACCTGTTAATGGTTGGTATGTGATCGTTTAATTATTCTTAAAGTATGTCTGGATTTCATGTATGACAAAACCATGACTCATATGGATTTCAATCATTGAAAAGTGTGAACTAAAGTGTATATGCAAACGGCGGATTTTGGCAGATTTTGCCAAATAACTAATTCATTTTTTGGTTGCAAGAGGTCTGGTGCACGGTTGAAAGTCTCGGACTACCGCCCCATCGTGCTGTCCAACGTATACTATAAAATTGTAACAAAAATTATGATTAAATGGCTATATGGGATCCTCTCCAACCTCATTTTTGAGATGCAATCTGCATTTGTTTCAGGAAGAACTATCTCCGACAACATATTGATCACTCATGAAACTCTCCATTACATGCGTCCAAAAAATAATGTTTCATGGCTGTTAAAACAGATATGAGCAAAGCATACGACATAACTGAATTGAGTTTTTTCCAAGCCGTGCTAGAGCGCTTGGGTTTCTACAGTATGTGGATTACATGGATAATGGAATGCGTTACCACTATCACTTACTCTCTCCTTATAAAGGGGGGTTCAAAAGGAAGAGTAATCCCCTCACGAGGTTTACGTCAAGGCGATCCATTTTCCCCTTACCTCTTCATCTTCTGTATAGAAGTTCTCTCGGGCCTCTGCCGAAAAGCCCAAGATAAAGGAACGCTGATGGGAATAAAAGTCTCGCGTAATAGCCCGCCAGTGAATCATCTTCTCTTCGCCGATGATACCATGTTCTTCTGTAAATCAAATTTGTCTACATGTTCGACTCTTGCATCGATCTTACGACAATATGAAGACGCCTCAGGCCAGAGCATCAACCTCAACAAATCAGCTATCACTTTCTCGGCTAAGACCCCCTTGCTCGAAGAATAGAGGCAAAAAGCACGCTGAAAATCACAAAAGAAGGTGGGGCGGGTAAATATTTGGGGCTTCCAGAGAACTTTGGAAGGAAAAACGTGACATTTTCTCAGGATTGATAGACCATATTCGGCAAAAATCTCATAGATGGGCCTCTCATTTCCTTTTTGATGCGGGTAAACATGTCCTACTTATGTCGGTTCTATCTTCAATGCCCTCCTACTCCATGTCCTGCTTCAAACTTCCCAAATAGTTGTGTAAGCAAATTCAGTCGACACTAACGCGATTTTGGTGGGATGATAAACCCTATCATCGGAAAATGAGCTGGGTTGCGTGGGATAGACTTACAGTCCCAAAAAAATGCTGGTGGACTGGGATTTAAAGATATCAAAACTTTATGCATTCACCGGTTTGAATGAGTATTTGGTCTCGTTAGGATTGACTAACGGTTATGCATTTAATATCCTTTGACCATGAACTTTTACTCTGGTGGGCCTTTCAGCTCGGCCCGCAATCTCAATTTCTCTTTTTATCCTGTCTGATTTCTTTGACTTCACCAAACCTTTTTACCATAGGTTTATTGGGTCCAATTTACTGGACCAGAATTTTAACGTGCATAAAAAAATTATAGCTCAAAGATGTATTTTCGATCCAAATATCTTAAGGTTTTTGAGTTGATTTAGTCAACAAAGGAATCCAAAATATATCATTTTTGAATTCGAATATTGGCTTCAAAATTGTGTAAAAGACGAAATTAAATTATGTGCCTTAATTCCACAGCCATCAATACTCTTGAGTTATGGCTGAGGGATTTTTGAGAAAAATCTTGCGGTTCTATATAAACAAGCATCTCCACCTCCATTTGAAATACACAACCATACCGAAAACATCTTCACAACTTCTTCTTCTTTAAAGTTTATCGAGTCTGAAAATGCAACACATAATCTGAGGTATATATTTAAAACATGTATGCATATATAATGTGATATTGGAAAACATGTGAATGGTGGTGGGTGGAATGCTAATATGCATGGAAGGCATAATAATCCTTGCATTTGAGAAAACTAAAAGCAATTATCACGCTGTTATAGGGTCCACACTTTTGGCTATCAACAATCATTGTTACTTCTTATATCTTTTGTATATAAAGTCACAAAAGCGCATTTGAGTTTTGGAAGGTTGTGCTGTGTTTTGTTTTGTAATTCAGACTTGGATCTATCTTCTTTTTCGTTAGTTTTGAGTCTTTTGACCAACGCCAAAGCACATCTTCTTTTTCTAATCTTAATAATCCTTTAGGTTAACCAACGAAATACTTTTTTTATTTATTTAATCTCTTGGACAAGTTGATTGATTAGTAGTATACTATGTAATAAGTATCTATACTATTAAAACAGAAACATTTTTTTGTGTCCAAACAATAAAAATATACATTTAAAGTTATAATCTATATGGATAACTATAATTGTTACCAAACATGTCTTTAAAAAAAAATCTACATCATATCTTTATTGTTAGATATGAATATTCTAATTAATTATAATAATTATAAATAACATTTAATCTCTATTTAATTGATTAATTTATTTAAAATATAATAACATTAATCAATGATTGTAGAGATTAAATGTAAATTTGATATTTAATCCGAATTTGAAAATTTAAGTGATGTCCAAATTAAAAAATTTATGTTTGGTTTAATCTGATTATTTAATTGAACCATAATTATACCAAATGATATAAATCATATTATTAAAAATATTTTAACTTGATAAATTTTTAAATATTCAAAATTAGTAAGTATTTATATTATACGGTAATATGGTGGGGCGGGTTAGGATTATGTTTTTATAATTGCGGTCTTTTGTGGGTTGGTTTGTCAAAAAATACAATATAACATGTTAATTCGGTGCAGATTAAAAGGACGGGTGAACCCATTTTACTGAAATAGACTGTACTGTACCGTTTGGTTTGCCCAATTTTGGGGCTTGATCATTGTTAGTGATTGTTTGTAGTGTTTTGTGTGTTTAAAATTTGTTTTGAAAGTGGTTAACCAGAAATGAAATCTGAATGGGTTGTTATCATCCAAAGTTGTAGGCCCACCCGGTTAAGGGGTAATAGTAATGTATGTAACTAGCAAAAGGTATAACAGATTTCACCGAAACTCTAGGGCTTTTTCGACATTCGTTTCCCGGCAATTTGGGGAATTTCAAAAAATCTCATTCAAAAAGCAAAAGAGAAGTAGCCAGAGCCCAGAGGAGGAAGATGATACAGAAGAAATTCAAAAACAGAGGCTACAGCCTCCAGTTCGATGTAGAGCTGTCAATCGGGTCCAATCTGTTTTGCGCGGATTACATATTTTTTCTGACCCGCATCAACCCGCCTTGCTGGATTCATTAACAAAAAATGCTCGACCCGCACCCACCCCGTTTGAATCCGCGGATAATCCGCAAATATTTAAAAAAAAATAAAAAAATTTAGTAAAAAAATATATTTAATAAAATAAATTTCACATGAAAAAACATAAATACACAATTTTCTNATATATATATATATATATATATATATATTACAAAATATTTTAACATTTTAATAGTATTTAATAAATTTTTTATTTTTTTTAATTGCGGGTAACCCGCGAGACCCGTGAGAAAAATTCTCGATTCGCACCGGCCCCGCGGCGGGTCAAAACCTGCGGGATCCGCGGATAAACACTCAAATTGACAGCCCTAGTTCGATGCCTATATATACACACATCATATTTCTCATATTTTTTATTCGTTTCACATCATATCTGATTTACCTAGCTCTTAAAGCATCTCCAACCAAGAACCTTATTTTAAGGGTTGCAAATCCTTAAAATAAGGGTTTGAGGGTACTTTGCTCCAATGCTAAATCCTCAAATCCATTTTTAAATTTTTTTACACCTTGGTCCTCAATATTAACAATTATTAATTATGATGATAAAATTTTCATAAATAAATATAAACCTCATAAAAAATTATACACACTATTGAATAAATAAAGATTTACATGATAATATAAAATTTCATATAAATAATGATAAAACACACACACACAAACCAAATCATAAAATTACATATAAAATATCAAATTATTCAATAAAACTATTTCCGTAATACTCTAATATATGATCAATCAATGCATTTCAAAGTAATAAATGAGTTTCTTTATTTTTTTCTATGTAGGTTACGAACTAAAAATTGTTGAAATCGGATATTTTTGTTTATTGCAATTTTAACTATTGTATGTGGCACTGATCTTGCATCTCTAATCGGTGCGTTATAAAAATGTTAAATAGTATTTCTTTTATATTTGTAATTTTGATTTTAAATTTAGTGTATTTATTTGATTTTTAAATGAGATAATTGAATTTATAAAGATATATTTGCATTTTAAAGATATCTAATTATATGGACTAAATTGAAAAACAAAAACAAAAAGTATTTTATTGATAAGAAATATAATTGTAGGGATTAAATAGTAAAGCAAATAGTATTTTAAGGGTGTGAATACTGGAACCTCAAATTTGAAGTTTTATTATTCAAAACCTCAAAATTTGAGGGTTTGAGGATTGGGTTGGAGAACAAAAAACCTCAAATTTAAAGGTTTAAGGGTTGGGTTGGAGATGCTCTTAGGTAATACACTTTATTAAATGCATGTTGGTGTTTCGAAACAAACAAAAATGATGGAGTTGTTTATAGACAAACAAAAATGATGGAGACTCACAAAAGTAAATCACACTCAATATCAGTTTCCCAACCAAGCCTTTTAATATATTTTTGAGTCTCATGAAACCAATAGCTACACCAATCTTATATAATGAAAAACGTTCCGTTTTTGGTAGGTAATCATATTCACATTTTATCAGCATTACCAAACTCATCAGGGTTACAACCTACTCTCACAAACGTAAGGAAGCTCAGATGTTTGTAATTGGTGGCAATGAGCATGAATATAAGTCCTACATCCGCATTATATTAGAATGATCTGAACCGTCGGAAATGTGAAAGTGTGGCCGATTCTATGATTTCTTAGTTAAAAATTCATGAGATATTATGTTTCCAAATCACTGGTTGTTATTTGATTTCAGGAATTCAGAGAGGTATAGAAGCTTTTAAGCCAAGGGAAAGAAAAGAAGGAATCTGTAACTACGGCGGCTAGACATTGTGTTTAACATAATGTTATAATCAGTGTAACTAGAACATAACATTGATACAATCTGCAGTGAACTTTTGGGAACGAAGTCGAATAACTTTTTCTCTGTCTGACGTGCATCATATGCTTGCGGTACATAGTTGCAAATTATAGGGTTACAGTTAGATGGTTAGGAATACTTGCTTGTGGCACGTCAGTGATTAAAGCCATGCTTTGCGGCTGATACAAAGGAGAAATGAACAAAAACTTATCTCAGGTTATGAGATGGAAGAGATAGCGAGAGAGCCATTGAGAGGCTGACAAGCTATTGGACCTTTTTATTTTTGTTTATTGTACGGAGTTATAGAAATATTTTTCTAAAATTGGTATGAGGCAAAGACAAGAAAAATGATTAATTTATACTTTTATAGTTTTTAGTGGTTCCAATTAAGATCTGAGATTAACAGTTTTGCTTACTCACTAATATATGAGATAATAAAAAATATATATTAGAAAAGTAAACCTGCGTGTACACGCGGATATTCATCTAGTACTTCATAAACTTGCTATCAATCCATAATTTGGATGGCTCTATTGATTGGCAAAAAGAAGGCTTGGGGTTCAAGGCTTACGTTTAGGTGTTAGGAGTATCATTTAACGGAAGGAAAAAAATACTTCTTTAGTTTCAGTTTATAAATCGTTTAAGATTGTTTCAGAAAAATTAAGAAAACATATTAAATTTTCTATTAAACCTTTTATTAATACACTACATTATTTTTTTCTCTCTTATTTAATACACTAGGGATTGACCTCCGCGCTTCGCGCGGACTTATTTTACATTCATGTTTTATAATTTTTTTTATATGCTCTTATTTTACATTCATGTTTTATAAATTTGTTTATATGCTATTTTTTAAGAAACAATTTTTTTTTAATTTCAAATTTTAGTTTAATAGTCGGTTTATAGTTGCATTGTGTGTATATGCGTGTGTTTTGTTATTTCTCTCTATTAGTGTTTGTATATAACAACAGTTATTTCTTTTAATTATGTTGTTTACATATGTTGAAATATTATTCTCTTTTCATGTGTTTATATGTAGTATTTGACTACTATGTGATTCTAATTATAGTTTTATATATATTTTCTTAACACCATTTCAAATCTCTCATAAGTTACATATTTAGTTGAACGTATAATATTAAATTTCTGTTCCGGAATCTATAGATATATTTGGCCCAAGTATTACTTTCTTCGTGAAAGACCGCTGACAAAAGATCTGTGATTTTTTCCTTGTTCCCCATCTCCGAAAAACATATACTCTCTCGGTTCTAAAAATCCAACAAATCCCACTCACATAACTGATCCTCGATGGCCGCCGTGACTTTCAACGCCTTCGGTAGTCATGGTTCCGCTTCTCACATTTGTTTCCGCCATTTTTATTCCTTCATCGATGCTCGCACCTACCTCAATGTATGATTTCAGAATTCGAAATTTTATGTATCTTATCATTAATACCAGATTCGGGTGTTCAAAATTTGAAATATTACGTGTTGTTTTGGATTTATAGGAGCGGAAAGATTGTGATATATGTGGCGTTGTGATTGCAGATGGAGCTGACGCGATCAACAAACATCCTTTCAAAAGAAACACATCGTTTATTCTGGGTAATGAGGTAAAAATCAATCAAATTTTCACAAAATCTTAGAGTTTTAGCAATTTTGTGAAGTTAGAATAGCGATCATTCTTAATGATCTTTAGTCTATTTCATCTGTGAACAATGAGGAAAGAAGTAGATTAATAGGAACCTCAATGGTTTCAAAGATAATTCTTAGGACACCAGAATTTGGAGTGAAGTTATTGCAAGAGTTGGTTTAACTTCTCCATGCATCTTTCTTATTTAAAGAATATGTGAACGATTCTCAGAGTCTATTATATTGGCTTCAATGGTACTTAGTCTCTTCCATTAACAAAAATTGGGTAATAAACATTTCAAGTTTTATGACGATCATTTAGTAAATGCTAAGTTTTGGCTTTGAAAATCTTCGATATATTTATTTGTCCGAGAAACCAATTCGGATCCGAAAAAATGTATTGATTTGTCGAGATATTAATTTATCGAGTATCAATTTATAGATGTTATACTGTTAATTATGATAATAAACTCATTTTATATGTATTTTCCGTTGAATTGTAGTTGGTTATCTATAAATTAAGTAGTTTATCTTAATATTTTATTTTAAAATATGAACTTATTATATGGTCATTTTTCACTTATTTCATTTAATTATTTTTGTCCAAACTTATGCATTCGCATATACTAAATTTGTTAATAACCGGTTCAAAATTTAAATCATAATTAATATTATATATTTTCTCGTTAGTTGGTGTAATTGTGTGTTTTGGAGTTGTATAGTAATAATTATTCTTATGTTGAAGCTTTAATTAGTACATATTAGAGTTATACATAAGTGTTGTCCATTAATAGAGGATTGTAGTGATGATGTGGATAGTTTATATTGAGAGAAAATTATCCTATTATATAATAGATTCTAATTTATATAATAAGATGCTTATTTTCTCTACTATTATTTATCTATAATTTTATTTATTTGTTCTTATCTTTGTCCTATTTTACATATTCTCGACTTTGTTAAGTTGTAAAAACTTATATTATAGTATTTTGTGACTCTCAAATGATGTAAATTTTATTATAAAAAATTATATATTCTCGGAACATAATTGAATAATTTTTTTTTTCATTATATGTAGTAAAATTTATTTTACATTCTTAATTTCATAATCACATTGTAACATTTTAAATAGGATAAATATTAAATTAAAGTTTTTGGTTGAAAATCTAACAATGTATCATTTTCAATAAAATATTTCATTATTTTTTTATCTAATTAGTATTACAATTTTTTTGATTCTTAATATCGAATTATCACTATTCTATTTTGTTAGACAAAGTTTTGTATTTTTGTAATTTGTATTAAATAAAAATAATGATAAATATAATAAACATGTATTAAATGAATGTTTTAAATATATTTTAATGTTAATTTTTTTTGTGTAAATGAGGTGATGAGGTGGACACCCTAGATTGACAGAAAACTCTCTCATTATATAGTATAGATTACAATAAAAGTTTAAAACTGGAATTTTGTCTAAAATTCTGGATTAAATAGAAAACGACACTTAATTTGAAACAAAATAAATCCAATCTTAAAACAACTTATAAAATGAAACGGAGAGCGTAAAGCGTAACAATAACAAATGTTGTCAATTTTTTTTTTTTTTTAGTTTCACGGTCTATGTTGAAAAAACTTATCAGGGGGTGGGGGGGGGTGTATACATATTTTTTTCTTTGGTTTTTTTGGGCAGTAATAGCTGGTAAGATCTGATAAATAATTGATTAATCTGAGTGAAAAAAAATTGATATCAATAATTAATAAAAATTAAGTTGGCTTAATGGGAACACCCCGCGCGCAAACCGGCATCTAAACTTATTTCACACATAATGTAGGTTTAAAACTATAGAAGAATAAAGAGTCAATTGGTCGGAAAACCATAAAATAGACTAAAATTAAGTGGATGAAAAAGTGATATTATCACTATTTGTGTTGTCTGTGTAGTAACGAAAATACCCGTGCTATATCATTGTCCATCATCACTTTCTCTCTCCTTCTCCATCATCTCTTTCTCTCTCCTTCTCCATCATTTTTTCTCTCTCCATTTTCATCGTTTCTCTTCTTTCTGTTCTCTTGCGACGAACCCAGGAAAACAAAAAACCAAAGATTTAATTCCTCATCCTTCTGACGAAGATTCAATAAAGATTCGACGAAGGCGAAGATCCGGTAAAGATTCGACGACGTCCATGGTTACGATGATGGCGGTGGGGGGGGGGGTGTATACAATTTTTTTTGGTTTTTTGGGCAGTGATAGTCGGTGAGATCTGATAAATAATTGATTAATCTGAGTGAAACAAAAAAAAGAAACTGATATCAATAAGGGAGAGTTACTTAAATAGCATAGAAATTAGGTAAAATGACTAGACTAATCAACAATTTTTTTTTATTACTGAAATGTTTTTCATACCCAGGATGCTCTTCTAAGCATTTGATAACAAAAACGTAATTACAGGAATGCCATTACATTTTTTTCCACATTAGCAAAAAAACAGGCGCGGCGCCTACGTGGCACAAAACTGCCTACATGTATTATGAAAGTCTGCCGCATAAAAACAGGCGCGGCTGATTTAAAAGAACGACCGACTTATGAGTTGGTCGGCTGATTTATATTCATAAGTCAGCCAGATGTCACGGCAGACTTATATGAACCTCGGCCGACTTATGAATTTTTGGCTGACTTAGGAGTACACGACACGGCTGATTTATATTCGGACGGCCGATTTATGAAAAATTTGGCTGACTTATTGCTATGACATGGCCGACTTATTGTTGCCCGGCTGATTTATCGTAAATCCGGCTGACTTATTTGGCTGATTTATTTTGCAACGGCATACTTATGCGGATTAATTGTGGCTGACTTATATTAAATCAGCCGTAATAAGACCGATTTACTTAAAAGTCGGCCTAATTACTGATATATCATGGTTTTTACCCTGTTTAGACCATGATATAAGTCCTTTTTATAGAGTCTTTCTAGTGTTTTGTAGTCATTTAGAGTTTTTTACAGGTTATAGCACATTTGGAGCGTAATTGGAAGTATTGGAGCTTTCTGGAACATTCTGGAGCAAGGGCTTAAGTTTGTATTGCTGAGTACCTGATTTCACGACAAGCATCGATCGATACCCCCTGGTATCGATCGATACTCATCGCAGCAAGACACGACCCGCGAGTTTTCCAAGACTTGAAGAATTGCAAAAGTGCCCATAAGTCTTTAATAATTACAAGAAGACCCCAAGTCGTGATTTAGGTTATAAATAGGATTTTACAGCCATTTGTTTAGGCTATGCTTTATTTTCTGTGTTTGATTTTACTTTGGTTTTAGAGAGACAAGTCTGAATCTCCCTTCGTCCGAGATCAGATCTCTAAACCCTTCTTTTTATTCTATTGATGATTTATTCAGATATATTGATTGTTTCATTCTCCATGTCTGAGTAGATCCACTTTAGGTTTAGGGTTTTCTCATAAAGGATTTCTTTGAATGCTAGGTTAATTATCTGTTTAGGATTCACTATCTGAATTAGTTCTTCGCCTTAGGTTGTGTTCAAAGCTAATTCTAGGTTGACGAATCTGGAACTTAGATCTTAGGATAATTGATTAGGCACGACAGTGCGATTAATTACCTGATAGAACCTAGGTGAGCTAATTGATTATTCGCAAAGAGATTTGGTTTAATTGATTTGTGAACATATCAAACCTGATATTAAAGCTGCTTTAGACTTTAGGATTCACAAAGAGATTTGGAATTCCTAAGATTTAGATTTAGATAATTCTCGCAACGACAGTTGGTTAATTATACCTTAGTGATTTGAGTTCAAGAACTGCGCTAAATCTGAATCCTGCTAGTTAGTTTATCTGCATTCATTGATTTCCTGAGAAAAACCCTGGGCCAATATTCTTCCAATTGATTTACAACTCTTTTAATTTCTGTATTGCTTTTAATTACATCTGTTTGGCTTAGCTTAATTCGATACTATATAATCTATTGTGTGATCTATGTGAGTCTTTGTGGTTCGACCCCTAGCTATATTACAACTACTGCTTTAGTACTGTTAGGGTATTAAATTGAGCATATCAATTTTGGCGCCGTTGCCGGGGATTCAATTTCGCCTTTAGATTTTAGCTGTCGAGTTTCGACTAAGTTCGTCAGTATCGATCGATACTCACTATTATCGGTCGATACTCCGGCGATTTCTTTGTTGGTATCGATCGACACCACTTGGTATCGATCGATATTCAACGTATTTTTCTGGTTACTTACGTGCCTTGTCTAGTGTTTTGTTTGCAGGTGTATGCATGTTCGTGAAACCAGAAGCAACAAGAGCACTCAGCTAGTTGAACTGTCACTGGAACAGCTAGCACTTGTGGAACGCACAAACAGAAAGACCAAGCAAACATCAGGGATGAACAACCCAGTGGTTTTAAGAGCTGATGAGGCTGGGATTCTGAGAGACCAAGAGGGTCATTGTGCAATGAGAGAGGGCAGCGACTTGATGAGGCTGGAAACGTCGTTGTCCCTGCTGCTATTATTGAGATTGTCGCGCCAGCTGGGCGCGCCAACGTTGGGAATGCTGCAGGTGATCGAGGTAGAACACTTGCTGAGCACAACAGACCTGATCAGTTCTATGCCAATCGATCTGCGATTCGCATCCCAACTTTTCAGAGGAACGATTTCGAGCTGAATCCTGCGTACTATGCTCTCGTGAGTCAGAATCCTTTCCATGGCCTACCTCATGAGCATCCCATGGATCATATCGAGAGATTCAAAGATTTGGTCACTGGTATGAAGTACAATGGAGTGCCCAATGAATTTCTTTTCTGCAAACTCTTCCCGTACTCTCTTGGTGGAGATGCTGCTTATTGGCTGAAGCAGTTGACTCCTGGTTCACTAACTACATGGGAAGAGACCAAGAATGCATTCATGTGCAACTTCTATGATGATGCGAGATCTGAAGAGCTCAGGAACAAAATTTCCCTGTTTTCTCAAGGTCCAACAGAGGGACTCAAAGCTGCTTGGATTCGTTTCAAGTCATATCAGAGGGATTGTCCGCACCATGGGCTCAATCAGGTTCAGCTGTTGGGCACCTTCTACAGAGGGATCGATTGGAGATACCAGATGGCTCTGGATACTGCGAGTAATGGGAATTTCAACACCAGATATCCAGATGATGCAGTCGTGCTGATTGAGAACTTGGCGTCTAGCAATAGCACCAAGAATGCTGATTTCGACAGGAAGAAGCAAGCTGCAGGAATTGATGGGTCTCAGATTGCTGAAGTTCAAGCGAAGCTGGATATTTTGCTTGGGAAGTCGAAAAAGACTGTCCACTTTGATGCTGAGGATGAAGTGGAAGATTGTAACTACGTTGGTGGTTCTGGATTTCAGGGTCAGCAATTTGGGTACAACAACAACCGGAACTTCAGCAACAACACTCGAAATTAAGGGAACTCTTCGTACCAACCTATTCCTCCAAAGTCCACAGACAATAAGATGGAACTCATGATGGAATAGGTTCTTCAGGGACAGCAAAAGTTGCAGGTGGATTTCAATGGGAAGTTTGACTCGCTGTACACTGACCTGAATGGGAAGATTGACCACCTGAATGGGAAGATTGACTACATGAATGGGAAGATTGAAGCTGTCAGTCTCTCCCAGAGGAAGCTGGAAACTCAGGTCGCTCAAACCGCATCAGCTGTGCAGAGGCAGGAAGGTTTTCTTCCAGGGAGAACTGAAAATCCAAGAGCACACGTCAATGCGATCTCCTCAAGTGCAGAAAATTTCGATGAGGATCCTGAAATCGCAAGAGCATCGATCGATACCCCCAAGTGTCGATCGATGCCGGTTATAATTCTAAAATAGGATACTTTCAAACCCCGTGTATCGATCGATACCCCACTGGTATCGGTCGATACTGAGGCGATTTCTGAGGAGACACATGAGATTTCGACTGAAGCGCCTCAAGTAGTAGCAGAACGAGTGTATATACCCAGGATACCTTATCCTATACTTCCTAAGCTGACAAGGGAATGGGAGGCTGCTAGATGCAAGGCCTTGCTGGGTAAGCAGAATGTGGAGCTTCCTTCTGATGACGATGTATCTGCCAGGAACGTTTCAAGAGCAAGTGTATCGATCGATACCCTACCTGGTGTCGATCGATACCCCTCGCAGATCGAGCCAGAAACTGTGAAAATACCTGAGATGATCGGAGAAAGAGTTTGCAAGCCCAAGAAGCTGAATCCTATTCCTAAACACCTCAGAGATCCTATCACTCCAAAGCAGCTGCGTGGCTTTGAGAAGAGGGTACGAAGAATTCCCGACTCGTACACTTTTGAAGAAGCTCTAGAGGACTGGCCTCTGCTAAGTCACTTCAAGGACTGCAGAGAAACTGAGGAAGAAATTAAGGCACTCTTTATCGAGGCAAGACGCAAGTCACTACAGCCGCGGCAATTGACACAGAGAGAAGACCCAGGGAAATTCGCGGTACCATGCTCTATCTCAGGAGTCGAGTTTAAAGAGTCTCTCGTTGACTCAGGGTCTAGCGTCAATGTGATATCAAAGGAAATTGCTAAACGATTGAAGGCTGATATAAGACCCCCTACTTTGCTTCTCACGTTTGCAAACTCTTCCACCCCACCTCCATACGATACTATCCATGCTTTGCCCATTAAAGTAGGAGATTGTCTGGTGCCCACTGATTTTCAGGTTGTGGAGATGAGCAAAAGATCTGAGGTTTCTCTGCTCCTGGGACGACCGTTTATGGCTACTGCTGGCACGATCATAGACACACCTAATAAGAGACTCTCTTTCTCTTACATTGACGGAGATGTCTACTATGATGCCATTCCCCCTAGAGGTGCTCCCACACGTGTCTCTAGCATCAAGGTTATCACAGGAGAGTCGCTAGCAATTGATATTTTGGAAGAGCCTCCTGATTAGCCAACTATCGCAGACGTCTCAGCTGAATCACTCAGCATTCCCAAGGAAGTTGCCAAGAAGTCCAAGGCAACAACAAAGAAGAAGGCCAAGAGCAAAAAAGTCAAGAATCCCCATGTCACTTTGATACCTCAGAAGAGTGATGGGAATTCGATTGAGTATAAAGTCAAGTGCAAAGGAGCTTCGAAGCCATTCTCTAAGGCTAGAATCCTTCTTACTTCAGAGCTGAAAGAGAAAGGAAAGGACTTTGTGGACAGCATGATGAGCAGAACTCTGAAGCTAGCAATGTCGAGTTGTGGAGCCTGTTTTGGTGCAAGCTCTCATTCTTATCCAGCCTGAAGGGCGTTACAGTCAAGCTATTGACGTTAAACGAGCGCTTGGTGGGAGGCAACCCACTGGTGAGTCTGTTTTGAGTCGTTTTTGTTTTTTTTTTCGTTCGTTTTATGTTTGTGTCAGGATAAACAAGGAGCAGACTCGAAATCGCCTCAGTGTCGATCGATACCCCATTGGTATCGATCGACACCAATCGCGAATGTACGATTCATCAAGTCGATTTAAGCCTGGTATCGATCGATACCAGGCTGTATGTCGATCGATACTCGATGTTCCAGCAAGGTAACTTCTTGTTTCTCTTCGTTTCTTCTATTATTTTGTCTTCTTTTACCTACTCTAGGCTAGATAACACTGGAGACAGTGTTGTTCAAGTTTGGGGGAGGTGTCTGCTGACATTGTGTTTGTTTTTCTTAGAGTCAGTTGTTTNAGGGAAGAACCGGGGATTTGGTGGCAAACACCATCAATACTCGCGTCTCATACCTTAATGTGTATATGCAAAGCTGAAAAGAAAAAGAAAAGAAAGAACATAATAAGAAATAAGTCTGGGGGAGAGAAATTGATACAAAAAGTGTGAAAAATGGTGGTTCCTTGTCATGCTATTGTCTGGTAAAGAATCTAGAAGGTTCTTGAACACTATCTGCAGCGATGAAAATGGCGATGCGGATTTTATTTGAACAATGCTGTGGAATAATGTGTGGAGTCTGGAAAAGCTGCGAATGTCTACGGAGAAGTACATGGTGGTTAGATCAAAAGCTGATTTGGTGACATTTGGGTACTTGAGAAGAGGGTCATTTCGATGGTTCATGAACATGTGAGTCTCCGCGTTTTCAAACCTCTTTCTATGGTTTAGTCTTCTATTTGCTTGAGGGCAAGCAAAGGCTAAGTCTAGGGGAGTTGATATATCATGGTTTTTACCCTGTTTAGACCATGATATAAGTCCTTTTTATAGAGTCTTTCTAGTGTTTTGTAGTCCTTTAGAGTCTTTTACAGGTTATAGCACGTTTGGAGCGTAATTGGAAGTATTGGAGCTTTCTGGAACATTCTGGAGCAAGAGCTGAAGTTCGTATTGCTGAGTACCTGATTTCACGACAAGCATCGATCGATACTCATCGCAGCAAGACACGACCCGCGAGTTTTCCAAGACTTGAATAATTGCAAAAGTGCCCAGAAGTCTTTAATAATTACAAGAAGACCCCAAGTCGTGATTTAGGTTATAAATAAGATTTTACAGCCATCTGTTTAGGCTATGCTTTATTTTCTGTGTTTGATTTTACTTTGGTTTTAGAGAGACAAGTCTGAATCTCCCTTCGTCCGAGATCAGATCTCTAAACCCTTCTTTTTATTCTATTGATGATTTATTCAGATATATTGATTGTTTCATTCTCCATGTCTGAGTAGATCCACTTTAGGTTTAGGGTTTTCTCATAAAGAATTTCTTTGAATGCTAGGTTAATTATCTGTTTAGGATTCACTATCTGAATTAGTTCTTCGCCTTAGGTTGTGTTCAAAGATAATTCTAGGTTGACGAATCTGGAACTTAGATCTTAGGATAATTGATTAGGCACGACAGTGCGATTAATTACCTGATAGAACCTAGGTGAGCAAATTGATTATTCGCAAACAGATTTGGTTTAATTGATTTGGGAACATATCAAACCTGATATTAAAGCTGATTTAGACTTTAGGATTCGCAAAGAGATTTGGAATTCCTAGGATTTAGATATAGATAATTCTCGCAACGACAGTTGGTTAATTATACCTTAGTGATTTGAGTTCAAGAACTACGCTAAATCTGAATCCTGCTAGTTAGTTTATCTGCATTCATTGATTTCCTGAGAAAAACCCTGGGCCTATATTCTTCCAATTGATTTACAACTCTTTTAATTTCTGTATTGCTTTTAATTACATATGTTTGGCTTAGCTGAATTCGGTACTATATAATCTATTGTGTGATCTCTGTGAGTCTTTGTGGTTCGACCCCTAGCTATATTACAACTAATGCTTTAGTACTGTTAGGGTATTAAATTGAGCATATCAATTACGGCTGACTAATTAGCGAAAGATTAATTACTGTAACAATATGCTATTGACGACTGACTTATATGATGTAGCGGCTGACTTATGTTTTCCACCTGATTTATGTGTTTTGATGGCTGATTACATAAAATTTTATTAATTATTTAAATAGTTTTGTTTGATGGCTGATTTTACATGGCTGATTTATAAGTTCGTTTGATGGCATGTTTCCATGTCAGCAAAATAAAGATTACACATCAGCTCTGAACACATACATTATTAGGTTTAGACTCCGTCTTCGTCGTCGTCGTCTGTATCTTTCTTCTTCTTCATTGTTGTTCTTTATCTCCATTCTTCATCCTTCTTCATCATCTACCAGATCTAAACTTTTGAGTAGAATATTAATGGATCCGGTGATTATTTTTTGCGAGACATGAGTTCATACAAATCGATATGTATTCAACGCCGACAAGAGATGGTGTAAAGTTCTAGAAGTTAACGAACAAACAACCTACAACGATTTTGTACAGATGGTAATGGAGGATTATGGGTTGGATACACGGATCTGTAAAATTCAGCTGAGCTACATGTTCTCTAACAATATTTTGAAAAAAATATCGCACGATACTCCACCAGTTTATGTCTGTAATTCTCGCCAATTTCTAGGTTTTCAAATGGCTGACTTAACTGTACGATACGGCTGACTTATCTGTACGATACGGCTGACTTATCTGTACGATACGACTGACCTCAAATCAGCCAAACCTCAAATACGGCAGTTGTAAATCAGCCAAACCTCAAATCTGTGTGTTTGCATTTTAAAATTTTTATTTAATTTGATAGGTTCTCTTAATAGTTTTATTTCAATATTAAGTAATTTTAAGTCTTACATCAACAATGAGTTATATTTGTAAGATTTACACTTCTTGTATGTTCATCTCAAATCCTAAACTACATACAATAGAATCCTTGCCATGTATTTATAAAATTTTCATAAATAAGCCTATAATATCATTATTTCTTTGAGATTACTAAGTTATAAACATGTCATATCTATATTACCATAAACCTTATATATAGTAACAACATAATCCTTACCATGTATTATCTATATGGCTATCTATATTAGACTTAAACCATAAATCCTACATTACATGTTTTGTAGTAACTATGTTATCATATATAACAGAAAAAATTCCCTAATTCAATGTAAAACTCGTAATCCCATAAATTCAAAAATATTTTATGTGATCAGTCGGCCATAATAGATGACAAATCGGCCATACCTCAAATCTGTGTTTCAAGGTTTAATTAATAATTGGTAATAATTTTATTTCAATATTAAGTAATTTTAAGTCTTACATCAACAATGAGTTATATTTGTAAGAATTACACTTCTTGTATGTTTATTATTATCAATCTCAAACCCTGAACCACATCCTTCCCATGTGATCCTTACCATGTCTATATAAATTAGACTTAAACCCTATATCCTTACCAATTCTAACTATATTAGACTTAAACCCTAAATCCTACATTACATATTTTGTAGTAACTATGTTATCATATATAACAAAAAATATCCTCTAATTCAATGTAAAACTCGTAATCCCATAAATTCAAAAATATTTGTTTGATAAGTCGGTCATAATAGATGACAAATCGGCCATGAAGTTGTATGGATGTGTTGGAAACCAAAAAAGATGAAAAAATTGAATATTAAAACGAACGACCAAAAAAAAAACAAAAAAATTTGAGTTTTCAAACGATTTGGAATTAGAATTCAATTTGGGCGTGAATATCGACGAAATTGAAGTTCCCCACATATACTTTTTGTAATCTCGAGACACCGCGTGAATCCCTATGTTTCTCTCGTAAATAACAATAACAGTGTTTGGTATAGTTCGTAAATCAGCCATAACGGTATTTGGTATGGTTCGTAAATCAGCCATACCTCAAATCGGTCATTTGTAAATCAGCCATACCTCAAATCGGTCAGTCGTAAATCAGCCATAACGGTGTTTGGTATGGTTAAGGTTTCGCTTCGGGAATCGCCCATATAGATTTTTTCGTTTCTTTTTTCGCTTCGGGAAATTTATTTCTCTTATTAAGAATCTGAAACATTACAATTGATAGTAACGAGAAGAAACTGATTCGTTAATTTTTTTAATTAAAAAGAAATCTCACTTAAAATAGTAACTCCTAAATGGCATTATCGTTTAAAGACATAAAGAAATAAATCAGCCATCAAGTTTACATAAATCAACCATCATATAAACATAAATCAGCCATCAAGTTTACATAAATCAGCCATCAAATATAAATAAGTCAAGTATATATAAATCAGCCATTAAGTTTACATAAATCAGCCATCAAGTATCCATAAATCGGCCATCAAGTTTACATAAATCAGCCATCAAATATACATAAATCAGCCATCAATGTAGCGTGGATGATTCTGGCACTGGGTTTCATGGCAGGTTTTGACCAGTTATATACTATTGAACCAGAGATACCACAAAGCCATAAACAACCTATGAAGAGTCAAATTGAGATAGTAATATCAGACAAACTCAAAAGCGTCAACGAAATTAAGAACACAGATAAAAAAATCGGATATGAGGAATAATTCAGATAGATACGACATAACCTAGATCTATAATCGATTTGGTTTCAAATATAAATAAGTCAAGT
>PKML01047379.1:94595-110285 GCA_002933935.1 Eutrema yunnanense | reverse complement strand
GGGATATATACGTTGATATATCCGTTGCATTAGCCGTTTATAGTCGTTGGCGAATATTAATATGGTTGGAAATTGGTCGGAAATTGGGTTGAATTTCCGACCAATTTCCGACCATTATAGAATCCGACTAATTTCCGACGAAATATACGTTAATATGTCCGTTGCACTGGCCGTTTTATATATATATGGTCGGTCGGAATATGGTCGGAAATTTAACCTCATACTCACAATAAACGTGCTAAAATTATCAAAGAACGTGTGGTTTATTAGTTGGTCTGAATGTGGTCGGAATTCATGGTAAATTCCGACCAAATTCCGACCATTTGAGGTTCCGAAACCTCAAACGGCATAAATTTGATTTGGACTATGTTTAATATGGTTATATATGATCTTTTGAAAGAATTCAATGTCCATATAGCTTAAGTAAAACAATTTTGGGGCATATAATAAAAAACCTATAAGAAACTGAAAAGTATAAGTATAAGGTCAATGTTTCGTTATGAAAGGTTTAACTCAATCTACTTTCAATTTATAAAAACATCATATACTCTATTAAATGTTTATTTTGCCATATATTTGTAAGACATAAGATGTTTACATGTTTTTTAAACAGTATACAGTTTGTAAATTAAGAATTTTAAACCCTAAACCCTATATGGTCGGAAATTGGTCAGAAATTCCTAGGAATTACAGACCAATTTCCGACCGATATGAGCATTTTAGAAAAAAATGCTAAGTGTTTATAAATCCAACACCCAATCGAAAAAAATGCAAAGTGTTTACAATTTTTTGTAAATTTCAAATAGGGTTTAGTGTTTAGAATTTCAAATGCTAAATGTTTAGAATTTTAAACCCTAAACCCTATATGGTCGGAATTTAGTCGGAAAAGCTTAGGAATTTCCGACCAATTTCCGACCAATATGAATAAATGGTCGGAATTTGGTCGGAAATTTACAAATTCTAAAGTTTTCTTGGATTTATAAACCCTAAACCCTATATGAAATACTAATTTTTATAAATTTCAAAGTTTTATGTTGGATTTATAAACATTTAGCATTTATACACTATAAATCTTTTATGGTCGGAAATTGGTCGGAAATTCTTTAGAATTTCCGACCAATTTCCGACCAACCCCAAAAAAAACCCGGGAAACCTTACCGCGAAATGAAAAGTGAGGCGGTTTATTTTTTTTCATAAACCGACCGATTTCCGACTGTATGGATTGGTCTGAAATAAATAGATCTAAAACCCAGATTTTTCTTCTTCTTCTTCACTTCTCGTCTCTTCGTCTCTTCTCTTCGTCTCTCTCTCTCCGGCGATGCTCCCTCCGCCGTTCTCTTATCACGGTAAGTCTTCTCTCCCTCTTCTCTTCCTCTTCTCTTCCTCTTCTCTTCCTTTTCTCTTCCTCTTCTCCTCTTCTCTTCCTCTCTTCTCTTGTACTCACGGTAATTTTTTATTTTTTTTTGTAAATTAGGACTTCACGGAGCCGCCATCCGCCGGAGAATTCTGTCCTCCTTCGCCGCCTCCTTCATCTATCACCATGTAAGCCATGCATAAGGATGTTAGTTCTTAGGATTTGTTGGTTTTGTGAGATTTGTAGTTAGATTAGTTAGATTTGTGGTTAGATTTGTTGTTAGATTTGAGTTGAGATTTGAGTTTAGGTTAGATTTGTTTAATTTTAATTTTTGTTTTGAATAGTTATATAAAACTTGATTAATTTTATAATTTTCATAAGTTTTTTTTTTTTTAGTTTCATTATTAAACCTATGAAAAAATCGTTTTTTAGATTAAAAAAACTAAAAATATATTTTATAAATTTTATAAAAATCGTTTTTAGCATTTTTGAAAAGAATAATTTTTTCTTTGTTATTTAAAACGTTTGAAAAGAATAATTTATTTGTTTTTCTTGCATAAAAATCGTTTTATGAATTTTTATTATTTTTATAAAAACCGTTTCGAGAATTTTCATAACTTTTTCGGGGTTTTTGAAATATATCGTGTTTTTGTAATTTTTCCGGTTTTTGGTATTTTTTGTGTTTTTGTGAATAGTTTGTGGTTTTTGGTATTTTTTGTGAATATTTTCCGGTTTTGGTATTTTTTCCCGTTTTATTTCTAGTTTGCGTTTAATATCTAACTAAGTTTGCGTTTTTTTGTAGGACGTACGAGGGTTTCGCGAACATGCATCTCGGTGGTTCGCCTCGAGAGATGCAACCACCTAGACATAGCGGTGGTTCGAGTCGAGGCACACAACCACCAAGTCTCGCTGGATCGACTATCCCAGAGTCGCATAGTCAAGCTCCTCGAGTCCTCACCATCGAGGAGTTAGTCCAACAACCGGGTCGGGACTTGCACATCCGGCTTGATCCACATCTAGCATGTCGAGGACGGATATCGCTAGCATGTCGGCTTGGATGAGAGCGAAGTTTCCGGATTTCCCGGGAACGGGATCGGGATCGGGATCCGCAAATGTTTTATACGTTTAATGTTTTAAAAACACATTCTGTTATTTTATTTTCAAAACTATTTTATTTTAGAATATTTTAATGTTTAATATTAATTTTTATTTTCATTTTCGAATTAATTAAATTAAATTAAATTAATTAATCAAAATTCAAAAAATTTCAAAATAATTTCGAATTACAGTATTTCAAGTTGGTCGGAATTTAGGTCGGTCGGAATTTGGTCGGGATTTAGGTTGGTCGAAATTTGGTCGGGATTTAGGGTGGTCGGAATTTGGTCGAAACTCGTCGGGTAACCCGACACTTTATAACGTCGGTAATTGGTCGGGAAAATAATGGTCGGTAATCCGTCGAAAATTCCAGACCAATTTCCGACCAATATTGATTTCCGACGCAATAGTCCCGACGAGCCAAATCGGTCGGAAATTGGTCGGAAAAGCCGTTTTCTGACGGTTTTCCGACCGATATGGCCGTCGGAAATCGACTGTTTTCTTGTAGTGAAAATGTAACAAAAGAACAAAACCAAAAGCATAGTCCCATTAAAAAAAAGACAAACACATAGGGCCACATAGGTATAAAGACTTGTGATCTTGGTAAAGTCTTGTGACTTCTCTTGTTTCTTTGTGCCGAGAACCATTTCCAAAGCTGAAACACAAACAAACAAACACAATTAAAAGTCAGGTTCATTGGTTCATATTGAGCTGAAACACAAACAAACAAACACAACAAAAACAAAGCTTCAAGTTCTTTGTCTCTTCCTATGTTTCAGCTTAACCCTCAAAGTCTTCTTCCTCAGATGCTCGGTTCTCAAACAAATACCAAAGACAAATAAAAATAGAACATAATGAAATCACTGGATTAGATAGAAGAATGCGAATAAAACCAGTCCAAAAAGAAACCATCTCCTTTCATTAAAAACAAACATTTAACATGAAACAAAAAGAAACTGATAACACTAACATTTAAAATAAAACATACAACAACTAAAGCTTGTTCTTAACCTGAAACACAAACTAGACACCAATAACACAACTTCAAAGATTCAAATAAAAGATGAGATAACTAATTAGCCAACATGTCTGTAATAAGCTTCTTCTTTAGAGCTTCTTCATAGTTAGATAATGGTTTTTTTTTTTGCAATGAGACTGTCAAGTAAACCCATCTTTGACAGTCTTTCTTTCCTCTCCAAATCCTTCTCTTTTATGGCCCACATGCTCTGAAACTCCGACAGAACATTGCCCTCTACCGTACTCTTCTTCCCTTTGCCTTTTGCTGCTTTAACACCAGGAGGACGGTTGGTGGTTTGAAATTCTTCACCAGTCTTTCATTCCTCTGCATGAGAGCATGATGATTGTGCACCATCATCACACCTTCTCCTTTTACAGCTTCCATCAGTTTTAGTAGTAGATAGTTCACACCATTTCTGTTCATTGCGCAGCTCCTTCCAAGCATGGTCAATGGTGAACTTCTTCTTGTGATCATTGTAGAATATCTCGTGAGCCAGTTTGAAAACATCATTTTCATTCTTACCACTAGCTTTCTCTCTTGTTGCAGCCTCATAGGATCCACAGAACTTGCAAATAAGGTCATTGATCTTCTGCCACCGCTGCTTACACTGAGTAGGCTCTCAGATTTCACGGCCTGCAGCCTTCGGACCTGCCGCAAAATAGGCTGCAATGCGTGTCCATATGATATATCATGGTTTTTACCCTGTTTAGACCATGATATAAGTCCTTTTTATACAATCTTTATAGTGTTTTGTAGTATTTTAGAGTATTCTACAGGTTCTAGCACATTTGGAGCTTAATTGAAGATATTGGAGCTTTCTGGAATATTCTGGAGCGAAGCAGAGATCCGTGTAGTTGAGACATCGAAATCACTTGAGTATCGATCGATACTGCCTAGTATCGATCGATACCCGTCAGGGAAACAGAAGGATCGCGACTTAATCAAGAGTTGAAGAATTGCAGAATTGGCCCAGAAGACTCTGATAATTACAAGATGGCCCAGAACGTGATTTAGGTTATAAATATGATTTTACAGCCACTTGTTTAGGCTATGCTTTTTTTACTTTGATTTTACTCTGGTTTTAGAGAGAGAAGTCTGAATCTCCCTTCGTCCGAGATCAGATCTCTAAACCCTTTTGATTATTCTATTGATGATTTATTCAAGCATATTGATTGTTTCATTCTCTACGTCTGAGTAGATCCACTTTAGGTTTAGGGTTTTCTCATAAAGGATTTCTTTGAATGTTAGGTTAATTATCTGTTTAGGATTCACCATCTGAATTAGTTCTTCACCATAGGTGGTTCTCAAAGCTAATTCTAGGTTGACGAATCTGTAACTTAGATCTTAGGATAATTGATTAGGCACGAGTGTGCGATTAATTACCTGATAGAACCTTAGGTGAGCAAATTGATTATTCGCAAAGAGATTTGGTTTAATTGATTTGTGAACATATCAAACCTGATATTAAAGCTGATTTAGACTTTAGGATTCGCAAAGAGATTTGGAATTCCTAGGATTTAGATTTAGATAGTTTTCGCAACGAGAGTTGGTTAATTATATTTTAGTGATTTGAGTTCAAGAACCGTGCGTAATCTGAATCCTGTTAGTTAATTTAGCTGCATTCATTGATTTCCTGAGAAAAACCCTGGGCCTATATTCTCCTGATTGAATACAACTCTTTTAATTTCTGCACTGTTTTTAATTACATCTGTTTGGCTTAGCGTAATTCGATACTATATAATCTATTGTGTGATCTATGTGAGTCTTTGTGGCTCGACCCCTAGCTATATTGCAACTACTGCTTTAGTACTTTTAGGGTATTAAATTGAGCATATCAATTTTGGCGCCGTTGTCGGGGACTCAATTTCACCATTAGATTTTAGTTTAGAATTTCGACTAAGTTCGTCGGTATCGATCGATACTCTGTAGTATCGGTCGATACTCCAGCGATTTCTTTGTTAGTATCGATCGACACCACTTGGTATCGATCGATACTCAACGTATTTTTCTGGTTACTTACGTGCTTTGCCTAGTGTTTTGTTTGCATGTGTATGCCTGTTCGTGAAACCAGAAGCAACAAGAGCACTCAGGTAGTTGAACTGTCATTGGAACAGCTAGCGCTTCTGGAACGCACAAACAGAAAGACCAAGCAAACATCAGGGATGAACAACCCAGTGGTTTTAAGAGCTGATGAAGTTGGGATTCTGAGAGACCAAGAAGGTCATGTGTGTAATGAGAGAGGGCAGCGACTCGATGAGGCAGGAAACGTCGTTGTCCCTGCTCCTATTGTTGAGATTGTCGCGCCAGCTGGGCGCGCCAACGCAGGGAATGCTATGGTTAATCGTGGAAGAACGATTGGAGAGTACAACAGGCCAGAGCAGTTTTTCGCCAATCGGTCAGCGATTCGTCCTCCTGCGTATGAGAAGAATGACTTTGAGCTGAAACCTGCTTACTACACTCTAGTAGGACAACATCTCTTCCATGGTCTTCCTCATGAACATCCAATGGACCATGTAGAGAAGTTCGAGGACTTGGTCACTAGCATCAAGAGCAATGGAGTGTCTTACGACTATCTCTTCTGCAAGCTTTTCCCCTACTCTCTAGGTGGAGAAGCTACTTACTGGCTGAGGCAGCTACCTCCTGGATCGCTGACTAATTGGGAAGACACTAAGAGGGCATTCCTGATTAATTTCTATGATGATGGACGATCTGAAGATCTGAGGAATAAGATCTCCACTTTTTCTCAAGGACCTGCTGAGGCGTTCAAGGCTGCTTGGACAAGATTCAGATCGTACCAGAGAGATTGTCCACATCATGGATACTCTGATGTGCAGCTGCTGGGTATCTTCTTCAGAGGAGTAGATTGGAGATATCAGATGGGTCTGGACGCTTCCAGCAATGGTAATTTCAACACCAGGTATCCTGAAGACGCCTATGTGTTGATTGAGAACTTTGCCTCTAGTAGTAGCACCAAAAGCGCAGATTTCGAGCACAAGAGGCTAGCTGGTAATCAGGATGGGTCGCAAATCGCTGAAGTTAAAGCTCAGCTGGATTCGATGCACAGTCTTCTGCTGGGAAAGACAACAAAGGCCGTCCACTTTGCTGCTGAGAATGAAGTGGAAGATTGTAACTACGTTGGTGGTTCTGGTTTTCAGGGTCAGCGATTTGGATACAACACCAATCGAAACTTCACCAACAATGCTCAGCAAGGAGGGTACCAATCCCCACCACCCAAAGCTCCTGACAACAAGATTGAGGCCATGTTTGAAACACTCGTTCAAGGACAGCAGCAGATCACAGTGACCTTCAACGGTAAGATGGATGCCATGTACAAAGATCTGAGTGGAAGGATCGATGCTATTGGTGTTGGTCAGAAGATGCTGGAAACGCAAGTAGCTCAGACTGCAGCAAATTCCAAGGGAAAGACGGTTCATTCACACAATGCACACGTCAATGCAATCTCCTCATGTGCAAAAAATCTCGAAGATGAACTCGAAATCGCACAAGCATCGATCGATAATCCCCAGTATCGATCGATACCAGCCAGACGTCTGCTCGAATAGATCCAAAATCCCGTGTATCGATCGATACCCCATTGGTATCGGTCAATACCGAGGCGATTTCTGAGGAGGCACATGAGATTTCGACTAAGGAGACTCAAGTAGTAGCAGCAAGATTCAATATCGCCCAATTTTGGGTAGACTATGAAACGAAGTGTCAGGCAGCGAGAGCTAAGGAACGAGCTGAGAAAAGAGCTCGCAACCCCAAGAAGGAGAATCCTGTTCCTAAGCACCTCAGAGAACCCATCTCTCCAAAGCAGCTGCGTGGCTTTGAGAAGATGGTACGAAGAATCTCCCCTGATTCAACCTTTGAAGAAGCCCTAGAGTGTCGTCCTCTGCTAAGTCACTTCAAGGATTGCAGAGAAACTGAGGAAGAGATTAAGGCACTCTTCATTAAGGCTAGAGGTCCACCTATACACTGAGACAGCTGACCCAAAGAGAAGATCCAGGGAAGTTCGCGGTTCCATGCTCCATATCTGGAGTTGATTTCGAAGAGTCTCTTGTTGACTCAGGGGCTAGTGTCAATGTCATCTCAAAGGCAATTGCAGAGCAGTTGGGGGCTGATATTCGATCACCAGAGGCATCTATCACATTCGCGAACAACTCCACCTCGCTTCCACACGGTACTATCCATGGTTTGCTGGTCAAAGTAGGAAACTGTCTGGTTCCTACTAATTTTCAGGTTGTAGAGATGGGTGCGATATCTCGTATGCCTATCCTTTTGGGACGACCGTTCATGGCTACTGCAGGCGCGATCATAGACACACCTAATAAGAGAATCTCTTTCTCTTACATTGACAGAGGGGTCTATTATGGTGTCATTCCCCCTAGGAATGCTCCCACACGTGTATCTAGCATTGAGGTTGCTACAGAAATGTCGCAGGCAGTTGATCTTTTGGATGAACCTCCTGATGAGCCTACTGTCGCAGAGATCTCAGCTGAACCACCCAGCATCCCCAAGGAAGTTGCCAAGAAGACCAAGGCAACAAAGAAGAAGGCCAAGAGCAAAAAGGTCGAGAATCCCCATGTCACTTTGATACCTCAGAAGTGTGATGGAGATTCGATTGAGTATAAGGTCAAATGCAAAGGAGCCTTGAAGCCATTCTCTAAGGCTAGAGTACTGCTTACTTCTGAGCTGAAAGAGAAAGGGCAGGAGTTTGTGGACATCATGCTAAGCAGAACTCTGAAGCTAGTAATGTCAAGTGATGGAGCCTGTTTTGGTGCAAGCTCTCACTCTGTTTTTGAGTCATTTTTCTTTTTCTTTTTTCGTTCGTTTTTAGTTTGTGTCAGGATAAACAAGGAGCAAAACTCGAAATCGCATAGCATCGATCGATACCCCATTGGTATCGATCGACACCAATCGCGAATGAAAGGTTCGTCAAGTCGATTTAAGCCTGGTATCGATCGATACCCAGGCTGTGTGTCGATCGATACTTGACGTTTCAGCAAGGTAACTTCTTGTTTCTCTTCGTTTATTCTATTCTTTTGTTTTATTTCACTGACTCTAGGCTAGATAACACTGGGGACAGTGTTGTTCAAGTCTGGGGGAGGTGTCTGCTGACATTGTGTTTGTTTTTCTTAGAGTCAGTTGTTTTTATCGAGTCAAAATTGTTTTATTGAGTCAAAATTTGTTGGAGATTATGATCATGTGCTTGAACCTATTGATTTGATTTTGTTTTTGAGTACACAGTGATACAGGATCAGTTCTAGATCGACTAATGAAAAATCCAAGGACTGACCAGTTGACTAGAAAACATCCATGTCTCCAGCAGAGTTCTTCTGAAGCCTGAGCCAAATTTCTGCACTTCATCAATGTGGTTAGTGTTTTTAGAGCTTGATTCATCATTCATATCTGATAAAGGAACCCATGTGTTTAGATTAATAGTATCTCTCTCCCCTGTTATAAGTTGATAGATAAGAGCATAAAAGATTGAAATGATTTTCTTCTGAGTAGAGGGTTAGGAAAATTTCCAGCGATCCCATTATTCTACTTAAGAGGGGATGATCACACAGAGGATTGGAAGCGAGGCTAGGATTTTCCTATGATGCCATTATTCGCCTACATCCTTTGATACATAGAAAGGGAAGAACCGGGGATATGGTGGCAAACACCATCAGTACTCGCGTCTCATACCTTGATGTGTATATGCAAAGCTGAAAATAAAGAAAAATAAGAACATAATAAGAAATAAGTCTGGGGGAGAGAAATTGATACAAAAAGTGTGAAAAAGGGTGGTTCCTTGTCATGATATTGTCTGGTAAAGAGTCTAGAAGGTTCTTGAACACTATCTGCAGTGATGAAACTGGCGATGAAGGTTTTATTTGAACAACGCTGTGGGATTATGTGTGGAGTCTGGGAAAGCTGCAAATGTCTACGGAGAAGTACATGGTGGTTAGATCAAAAGCTGATTTGGTGACATTTGGGTGCTTGGGAAAAAGGTCATTACGATGGTTCATGAACAGGTGAGTCTCCGTGTTTTCAAACCTCTTTCTCTGTTTAGTCTTTTATTTGCTTGATGGCAAGCAAAGGCTAAGTCTGGGGGAGTTGATATATCATGGTTTTTACCCTGTTTAGACCATGATATAAGTCCTTTTTATAGAGTCTTTATAGTGTTTTGTAGTATTTTAGAGTCTTTTACAGGTTCTAGCACATTTGGAGCTTAATTGGAGATATTGGAGCTTTCTGGAACATTCTGGAGCGAAGCAGAGATCCGTGTAGTTGAGACATCGAAATCACTTGAGTATCGATCGATACTGCCTAGTATCGATCGATACCCGTCGGGGAAACAGAAGGATCGCGACTTAATCAAGAGTTGAAGAATTGCAGAATTGGCCCAGAAGACTCTGATAATTACAAGATGGCCCAGAATGTGATTTAGGTTATAAATAGGATTTTACAGCCACTTGTTTAGGCTATGCTTTTATATTACTTTGATTTTACTCTGGTTTTAGAGAGAGAAGTCTGAATCTCCCTTTGTCCGAGATCAGATCTCTAAACCCTTTTGATTATTCTATCGATGATTTATTCAAGCATATTGATTGTTTCATTCTCTATGTCTGAGTAGATCCACTTTAGGTTTAGGGTTTTCTCATAAAGGATTTCTTTGAATGCTAGGTTAATTATCTGTTTAGGATTCACCATCTGAATTAGTTCTTCACCATAGGTTGTTCTCAAAGCTAATTCTAGGTTGACGAATCTGGAACTTAGATCTTAGGATAATTGATTAGGCACGAGAGTGCAATTAATTACCTGATAGAACCTTAGGTGAGCAAATTGATTATTCGCAAAGAGATTTGGTTTAATTGATTTGTGAACATATCAAACCTGATATTAAAGCTGATTTAGACTTTAGGATTCGCAAAGAGATTTGGAATTCCTAGGATTTAGATTTAGATAGTTTTCGCAACGTGAGTTGGTTAATTATATTTTAGTGATTTGAGTTCAAGAACCGTGTGTAATCTGAATCCTGTTAGTTAATTTAGCTGCATTCATTGATTTCCTGAGAAAAACCCTAGGCCTATATTCTCCTGATTGAATACAACTCTTTTAATTTCTGCACTGTTTTTAATTACATCTGTTTGGCTTAGCGTAATTCGATACTATATAATCTATTGTGTGATCTCTGTGAGTCTGTGTGGTTCGACCCCTAGCTATATTGCAACTACTGCTTTAGTACTTTTAGGGTATTAAATTGAGCATATCACCATAACGCCCCTGACTTTTGCTCGTTGCCTACAACAGGATCCTTGCTCGTGTTGAGCCAGGAGCTGATGAGCAATATATCATCAGTCAGGGTCCATTTCCTTCTTTCTCTTCTCTCTGCAGGCGTGTCTTCACCGAAGCTTGAATCTTCAGTACAAGCTTGAGTACTAAAGACATGGGCTTGTGATGATCCAAGTGCGACACAAGGAAATGGATCAGGAAATGTGGGGACACTATCTTGTTGACTGTTCAACAGTTCAACAAAATTAGATGTCTGACTATATGGATACATAGAAGACATATCCACAAATGACAAAGAAGAGAGAAAGATAAGAAGAAAAGTGTTTAAGAGATAAAAACAAAGAGAAGAAGGAATGTGATCAAAGATGAAAAGAAAGAGAAGCCAAGCAGAAGCGTTTAATAGAGGATAACAAAAGAAGAGAAGAAGCAAAGAAAGAGAAAGCATTCATCACAAGTTCACAACCACATCGACTTGACAAGCATTCATCACAACAAAATTATTATTGGAAGAAGAAGCCATATTTGGTTTTTTTTTTTGTAGTGGATTTGCCAAGAAAAGAAGAAGGAGAATGAGAGAATATGATTGTAGTGGTGTCAAAGAGAATGAAAAAAGAAGAAACCACATGTGGTCTTGGTAAAGAATCGAATTCTCTCTAAACCAAATGAGAGAATATGATTGTTATGAAAATTTGTAAACTCATTGGTTACATATATATAAAGAATCGAAGATGATTGTTGTGGTGTCAAAAAACATGTGGTCTTGGTAAAGTCTTGAGATCTTGTAACAACAAAAGGTAACAAAAGAACAAAACCAAAAGCATATTCCCATTAAAAAAAAGACAAACACGTAGGGCCACATAGGTATAAAGACTTGTGATCTTGGTAAAGTCTTGTGACTTCTCTTGTTTCTTTGTGCCGAGAACCATTTCCAAAGCTGAAACACAAACAAACAAACACAATTAAAAGTCAGGTTCATTGGTTCATATTGAGCTGAAACACAAACAAACAAACACCACAAAAACAAACCTTCAAGTTCTTTGTCTCTTCCTATGTTTCAGCTTAACCCTCAAATACCAAAGACAAATAAAAACAGAACATAATGAGATCACTGGATTAGATAGAAGAATGCGAATAAAACCAGTCCAAAAAGAAACCATCTCCTTTCATTAAAGACAAAGAAACAAAAAGAAACCGATAACACCAACATTTAAAATAAAACATACAACAACTAAAGCTTGTTCTTAACCTGAAACACAAACTAGACACCAATAACACAACTTCAAAGATGAGATAACTAATTAGCCAACATGTCTGTAATAAGCTTCTTCTTTAGAGCTTCTTCATAGTTAGATAATGGTTTTTTTTTTGCAATGAGACTGTCAAGTAAACCCATCTTTGACAGTCTTTTTTTCCTCTCCAAATCCTTCTCTTTTATGGCCCACATGCTCTGAAACTCCGACAGAACATTGCCCTCTACCGTACTCTTCTTCCCTCTGCCTTTTGCTGCTTTAACACCAGGAGGGCGGTTGGTGGTTTGAAATTCTTCACCAGTCTTTCATCATCTGCATGAGAGCATGATGATTGTGCACCATCATCACACCTTCTCCTTTTACAGCTTCCATCAGTTTTAGTAGTAGATAGTTCACACCATTTATGTTCATTGCGCAGCTCCTTCCAAGCATGGTCAAGGGTGAACTTCTTCTTGTGATCATTGTAGAATATCTCGTGAGCCAGTTTGAGAACATCATTTTCATTCTGACCACTAGCTTTCTCTCTTGTTGCAGCCTCATAGGATCCACAGAACTTGCAAACAAGGTCATTGATCTTCTGCCACCGTTGCTTACACTGAGTAGGCTCTCGGATTTCACTTCCAGCAGCCTTCGGACTTGCCGCAAAATAGGCTCAATGCGTGTCCAGAACGCCCCTGACTTTTGCTCGTTGCCTACAACTGGATCCTTGCTCGTGTTGAGCCAGGAGCTGATGAGCAATATATCATCAGTCGGGGTCCATTTCCTTCTTTCTCTTTTCTGTGCAGGCGTGTCTTCACCGAAGCTTGAATCTTCAGTACAAGCTTGAGTACTAAAGACATGGACTTGTGATGATCCAAGTGCGACACAAGGAAATGGATCAGGAAATGTGGGGACAATATCTTGTTGACTGTTCAACAGTTCAACAAAATTAGATGTCTGACTATATGGATACATAGAAGACATATCCACAAATGACAAAGAAGAGAGAAAGATAAGAAGAAAAGTGTTTAAGAGATTAAAACAAAGAGAAGAAGGAATGTTATCAAAGATGAAAAGAAAGAGAAGCCAAGCAGAAGCGTTTAATAGAGGATAACAAAAGAAGAGAAGAAGCAAAGAAAGAGAAAGCATTCATCACAAGTTCACAATCACATCGACTTGACAAGCATTCATCACAACAAAATTATTATTGGATGAAGAAGCCATATTTGGTTTTTTTTTTTTTTTGGTAGTGGATTTGCTCCAGAAAAGAGGAAGGAGAATGAGAGAATATGATTGTAGTGGTGTCAAAGAGAATGAAAAAAGAAGAAACCACATGTGGTCTTGTGATATGCTCAATTTAATACCCTAAAGTACTAAAGCAGTTGTAATAGTATAGCTAGGGGTCGAACCACAGAAGACTCACAGAAACGTACAATAGATTATGAAGTATCGAATTACGCTAAGCCAAACAGATGTAATTAAAAGCAATGCAGAAATTAAAAGAGTTGTAAATCAATCAGGAAATATAGGCCCAGGGTTTTTCTCAGCAAATCAATGAATGCAGATAAACTAACTAACAGGATTCAGATTTAGCGCAGTTCTTGAACTCAAATCACTAAAATATAGCTAACCAACTCTCGTTGCGAAAACTATCTAAATCTAAATCCTAGGAATTCCAAATCTCTTTGCGAATCCTAAATTCTAAATCAGCTTTAATATCAGGTTTGATATGTTCACAAATCAATTAAACCAAATCTCTTTGCGAATAATCAATTTGCTCACCTAGGTTCTATCAGGTAATTAATCGCACTCTCGTGCCTAATCAATTATCCTAAGATCTAAGTTCCAGATTTATCAACCTAGAATTAGCTATGAACACAACCTAAGGTGAAGAACTATAATTCAGATGGTGAATCCTAAACAGATAATTAACCTAGCATTCAAAGAAATCCTTTATGAGAAAACCCCAAACCTAAGGTGGATCTACTTAGACATGGAGATTGAAGACAACATGTTTGAATTAATCATCAATAGAATAATAACAAAGGGTTTAGAGATCTGATCTCGGACGAAGGGAGATTCAGACTTGCTCAAAACCAAAGTAAAATAAAGCACGGAAATAAAGTTTAGCCTAACAAGTGGCTGAAAAACCTAATTTATAGGCTACTACACGTTCTGGGCTTTCTGGTAAGTATTAAAGTCTTCTGGGCCAAGTTGCAGGGTCTTTAGGCCTTTAAAAAGCCGTGTTTCCTATTTCCCGAGCAGTATCGATCGATACTAGGTAGTATCGGTCGATACTCATCCTATGCGTCGACTCTTCTGCTCGACAGACTAGACAGTCTTCACGAAAACTGGCATCACTTTCGATCGCACCGTTGGAATGGCTTCAAACCACTTCCAAATGAACGCTAATCCATTGATCTGTCTTGTGTCCAAATTTGAGCTCAATCCATCGGTGAAAACGTCTTCAACGAATGCCAAACTTCTGACGTCTCTGCATGACTCTGCTCCTTTTCTCCCAAAATGCTCCAGAATCCTCCAAAAACTCCAAACCAGCTCCAAACGTGCTATGACCTGTAAAAGACTCCAAAATACTAGAAAGACTCTATAAAAGGACTTATATCATGGTCTAAACAGGGTAAAAACCATGATATATCATCTTGGTAAAGAATCGAATTCTCTCTAAACCAAATGAGAGAATATGATTGTTGTGAAAATTTTTAAACTCATTGGTTACATATATATAAAGAATCGAATATGATTGTTGTGGTGTCAAAAAACATGTGGTCTTGGTAAAGTCTTGAGATCTTGTAACAACAAACACTACAAGAAAACATACCGATTTCCGACGAAATTTCCGACCAACTGAAAATGGTCGGGAATTCCCGACCACATACCGACGAAATTCCGACGAAAAGAGAGCCGTTGGAAATTGGTCGGTAATTCCCGACCATTTTCAGTTGGTCAAAAATTTAGTCGGAAATCCCGACCGATTTCCGACGATTTCGAGACTGATTGACAATCGTCGGAAATTGGTCGGTGTATTTCCGACTGTTTTTCGACGGGATATATACGTTGATATATCCGTTGCATTAGCCGTTTATAGTCGTTGGCGAATATTAATATGGTTGGAAATTGGTCGGAAATTGGGTTGAATTTCCGACCAATTTCCGACCATTATAGAATCCGACTAATTTCCGACGAAATATACGTTAATATGTCTGTTGCACTGGCCGTTTTATATATATATGGTCGGTCGGAATATGGTCGGAAATTTAACCTCATACTCACAATAAACGTGCTAAAATTATCAAAGAACGTGTGGTTTATTAGTTGGTCTGAATGTGGTCGGAATTCATGGTAAATTCCGACCAAATTCCGACCATTTGAGGTTCCGAAACCTCAAACGGCATAAATTTGATTTGGACTATGTTTAATATGGTTATATATGATCTTTTGAAAGAATTCAATGTCCATATAGCTTAAGTAAAACAATTTTGGGGCATATAATAAAAAACCTATAAGAAACTGAAAAGTATAAGTATAAGGTCAATGTTTCGTTATGAAAGGTTTAACTCAATCTACTTTCAATTTATAAAAACATCATATACTCTATTAAATGTTTATTTTGCCATATATTTGTAAGACATAAGATGTTTACATGTTTTTTAAACAGTATACAGTTTGTAAATTAAGAATTTTAAACCCTA
>PKML01047379.1:0-92067 GCA_002933935.1 Eutrema yunnanense | reverse complement strand
AAAAAAAAAAAAAAAAATATTTGCGGTGCGGTCGTCTCAGTTGTGGTGTCAAAAAACATGTGGTCTTGGTAAAGTCCTGAGATCTTGTAACAACAAAAGGTAACAAAAGAACAAAATCAAAAGCATAGGCCCATTAAAAAAAAGACAAACACATAGGGCCACATAGGTACAAAGACTTGTGATCTTGGTAAAGTCTTGTGACTTCTCTTGTTTCTTTGTGCCGAGAACCATTTCCAAAGCTGAAACACAAACAAACAAACACAATTAAAAGTCAGGTTCATTGGTTCATATTGAGCTGAAACACAAACAAACAAACACAATTAAAAGTCAGGTTCATTGGTTCATATTGAGCTGAAACACAAACAAACAAACACAACAAAAACAAACCTTCAAGTTCTTTGTCTCTTCCTATGTTTCAGCTTAACCCTCAAAGTCTTCTTCCTCAGATGTTCGGTTCTCAAACAAATACCAAAGACAAATAAAAACAGAACATAATGAGATCAATGGATTAGATAGAAGAATGCGAGTAAAACCAGTCCAAAAAGAAACCATCTCCTTTCATTAAAGACAAACATTTAACATGAAACAAAAAGAAACAGATAACACCAACATTTAAAAAAAAACATACAACAACTAAAGGTTGTTCTTAACCTGAAACAAAAACTAGACACCAATAACACAACTTCAAAGATTCAAATAAAAGATGAGATAACTAACTAGCCAACATATCTGTAATAAGCTTCTTCTTTAGAGCTTCTTCATAGTTAGATAATGGTTTTTTTTTTTGCAATGAGACTGTCAAGTAAACCCATCTTTGACAGTCTTTCTTTCCTCTCCAAATCCTTCTCTTTTATGGACCACATGCTCTGAAACTCTAACAGAACATTGCCCTCTACCGTACTCTTCTTCCCTCTGCCTTTTGCTGCTTTAACACCAGGAGGACGGTTGGTGGTTTGAACTTCTTCACCAGTCTTTCTTTCCTCTGCATGAGAGCTTGATGATTGTGCACCATCATCACACCTTCTCCTTTTACAGCTTCCATCAGTTTTAGTAGTAGATAGTTCACACCATTTCTGTTCATTGCGCAGCTCCTTCCAAGCATGGTCAATGGTGAACTTCTTCTTGTGATCATTGTAGAAGATCTAGTGAGCCAGTTTGAGAACATCATTTTCATTCTGACCACTAGCTTTCTCTCTTGTTGCAGCCTCATAGGATCCACATAACTTGGAAACAAGGTCATTGATCTTCTGCCACCGCTGCTTACACTGAGTACGCTCTCAGATTTCACGTCCTGCAGACTTCGTACTTACCGCAAAATAGGCTGCAATGCGTGTCCAGAACTCCCCTGACTTCTGCTCATTGCCTACAACAGGATCCTTGCTCGTGTTGAGCCAGGAGCTGATGAGCAATACATCATCAGTCGGGGTCCATTTCCTTCTTTCTCTTCTCTCTGCAGGCGTGTCTTCACCGAAGCTTGAATCTTCAGTACAAGCTTGAGTACTAAAGACATGGGCTTGTGATGATCCAAGTGCGACACAAGGAAATGGATCAGGAAATGTGGGGACACTATCTTGTTGACTGTTCAACAGTTCAACAAAATTAGATGTCTGACTATATGGATACATAGAAGACATATCCACAAATGACAAAGAAGAGAGAAAGATAAGAAGAAAAGTGTTTAAGAGATAAAAACAAAGAGAAGAAGGAATGTGATCAAAGATGAAAAGAAAGAGAAGCCAAGCAGAATCGTTTAATAGAGGATAACAAAAGAAGAGAAGAAGCAAAGAAAGAGAAAGCATTCATCACAAGTTCACAACCACATCGACTTGACAAGCATTCATCACAACAAAATTATTATTGGAAGAAGAAGCCATATTTGGTTTTTTTTTTTGTAGTGGATTTGCCAAGAAAAGAAGAAGGAGAATGAGAGAATATGATTGTTGTGGTGTCAAAGAGAATGAAAAAAGAAGAAACCACATGTGGTCTTGGTAAAGAATCGAATTCTCTCTAAACCAAATGAGAGAATATGATTTTTGTGAAAATTTGTAAACTCATTGGTTACATATATATAAAGAATCGAAGATGATTGTTGTGGTGTCAAAAAACATGTGGTCTTGGTAAAGTCTTGAGATCTTGTAACAACAAAAGGTAACAAAAGAACAAAACCAAAAGCATATTCCCATTAAAAAAGACAAACACATAGGGCCACATAGGTATAAAGACTTGTGATCTTGGTAAAGTCTTGTGACTTCTCTTGTTTCTTTGTGCCGAGAACCATTTCCAAAGCTGAAACACAAACAAACAAACACAATTAAAAGTCAGGTTCATTGGTTCATATTGAGCTGAAACACAAACAAACAAACACAACAAAAACAAACCTTCAAGTTCTTTGTCTCTTCCTATGTTTCAACTTAACCCTCAAAGTCTTCTTCCTCAGATGCTCGGTTCTCAAACAAATACCAAAGACAAATAAAAACAGAACATAATGAGATCACTGGATTAGATAGAAGAATGCGAATAAAACCAGTCCAAAAAGAAACCATCTCCTTTCATTAAAGACAAACATTTAACATGAAACAAAAAGAAACCGATAACACCAACATTTAAAATAAAACATACAACAACTAAAGCTTGTTCTTAACCTGAAACACAAACTAGACACCAATAACACAACTTCAAAGATTCAAATAAAAGATGAGATAACTAATTAGCCAACATGTATGTAATAAGCTTCTTCTTTAGAGCTTCTTCATAGTTAGATAATGGTTCTTTTTTTGCAATGAGACTGTCAAGTAAACCCATCTTTGACAGTCTTTCTTTCCTCTCCAAATCCTTCTCTTTTATGGCTCACATGCTCTGAAGCTCCGACAGAACATTGCCCTCTACCGTACTCTTCTTCCCTCTGCCTTTTGCTGCTTTAACACTAGGAGGACGGTTGGTGGTTTGAACTTCTTCACCAGTCTTTCTTTCCTCTGCATGAGAGCTTGATGATTGTGCACCATCATCATACCTTCTCCTTTTACAGCTTCCATCAGTTTTAGTAGTAGATAGTTCACACCATTTAAGTTCATTGCGCAGCTCCTTCCAAGCATGGTCAAGGGTGAACTTCTTCTTGTTTTCATTGTAGAAGATCTCGTGAGCCAGTTTGAGAACATCATTTTCATTCTTACCACTAGCTTTCTCTCTTGTTGCAGCCTCATAGGATCCACAGAACTGGCGAACAAAGTCATTGATCTTCTGCCACTGTTGCTTACACTGAGTAGGCTCTCGGATTTCACGTCCTGCAGCCTTCGGACTTGCCGCAAAATAGGCTGCAATGCATATCCAGAACGCCCCTGACTTCTGCTCGTTGCCTACAACTGGATCCTTGCTCGTGTTGAGCCAGGAGCTGATGAGCAATACATCATCAGTCGGGGTCCATTTCCTTATTTCTCTTCTCTCTGCAGGCGTGTCTTCACCGAATCTTGAATCTTCAGTACAAGCTTGAGTACTAAAGACAGGGGCTTGTGATGATCCAAGTGCGACACAAGGAAATGGATCAGGAAATGTGGGGACACTATCTTGTTGACTGTTCAAAAGTTCAACAAAATTAGATGTCTGACTATATGGATACATAGAAGACATATCCACAAATGACAAAGAAGAGACAAAGATAAGAAGAAAAGTGTTTAAGAGATAAAAACAAAGAGAAGAAGGAATGTGATCAAAGATGAAAATAAAGAGAAGCCAAGCAGAAGCGTTTAATAGAGGATAATGAAGGAAGAGAAGAAGCAAAGAAAGAGAAAGCATTCATCACAAGTTCACAACCACATCGACTTGACAAGCATTCATCACAACCAGGCCTTCTATCTAACCGGAAACCATTTACTACCTAACACAACTATAATCTAACACTAATGCATTTATTACCATCTAATAGGTTTAGCTCAGGACAAACAGCTTGCAACGCGATACAAAGCAACACAGTTCCAAGATTATATGCATTTATAATAATCTATCACTAACACTAACCTGAACAGCTTGCAAAGCGCAGGACAATGCTTTGAGCTCTTTCTACATCACGATCCGTCCCATTGGAAGAGGAAAACATCATAACCTGCAACCATAGCATGAAACAAACATCAAAACATCATAAATTCAAGCAAACAATTCATATCAGACAAGCATCGAAACATCGAATGAAACAAACATTCCAACCCAAATCCAAATCATCTCTAACATATCATTTTATCCTAAACGCATGAGCAAACTATTCACATCACAAATATGATATGCGGAATGAAACAGATCCAACTGAAATCAAACCCAAATCAGATTCTGGTTTTACAAATTCGTCGGGGAAAAAAATAAGAGGCACAACCCTAGCTAACTTTTCTCGGTCTGAAAATTCACTCCCACCTAAATACGAGAACGGAGAAAAGTAATTCGAGTAGGAGAGAATGAGACAAAATACATGTTACAGAGAGAGACTCACGCGAAAGACGAGAAAGAGGGAAACGAAAGGTTCGAAAGGAGATTGGAAGAAGAAAGGTTCCAATGGAGATGAAGATAGGCGGCGGTGAAGAGAAGGACGTCACCACCATCTCGGAGAAGTGTTTGATCGGAGAAGGGTTTGTCGACGGAGAGTTTGGTGACAAAGAGAACGAGGAGAGTCGGAGAAGGAGAAATGTTTGATCGATCGAGGAAAGAGATTGGACTCCACATGTTTTTTTCCCCACAGCCATCGACCCAATCAACGCTTGCCACGTATCCCCTAAGAACTGATCCTTAAATTTCTTAATTAAGGAGAGGTTCTTAACTGATTCTCTATTTTTGATTTATTTCAGGCCTAATTATTGCTAAGAAACCCACATAAGAGCCCCCAATAAACATGGTCTAATAACATATACACATAAAGTTACAAATTTATATTCTCACTGTTTTATATCTCCACCGTTTGAAAGTTCGAAACATATTTACACATCTTGTCAGTTTTAATGGTTTGCGATCTAAACCTGATATGAAATCACTTATACCAGATACCATACCGAAAAACTCAACCCGGCCTCAAATTCGATCCGTAAACCCGACCAAACCCGAGTTCATATTTGAAAATCCCCAAAACAATTTACAAGCACACAGACGATTAGAGTCAATAAAGATACATCTGCAACAAATGATCTAACTAAATACGAGAAGAGAGCTAATTATATATGAACTTACAAATAAAATTTTAATGGTTTCTTCCTTCTGCTTCTCCAAGCTCAATAGAGCTTTCTGTAACTCCGCCTCCACCTTCTTCCTTCCTTCCGCTAATGTCTCCTAAACTTTTCTCTACATAATTTTCCAACTTTTGAATCTTAGACACAAACACACAGACATAACGACACAAATAACAATGAGAAGAGATCGAGAAATAAATAACCTGTAACTTAGTGTCGTCGAAGAGGAGGGACGAAGAGAGAAAGATGAGTAGCTATGAAGCACGGGGACCTTGATTTGGATGCCGTCCCGTCCCGGGTACGGCAACGGGACGGGTACCTGATGGGCACGTGTGGGAAACGTCCCGGCAACGTCTCCCGCACACCTGGGACGGCGACCACAGAACGGGGACGGCAATTACACAACGGTTGAGGGGTTTGCTGCTACCAACAAAATTGATGGTTATGTGCCTCATGGTTATAATAAGTTGAGAACAACCTTGCTACAGAAAGAGAGAAACCATGTTGAGGGGTTATTAGTACCACTTAAGTCAACATGGAAAGAAAAAGGGGTGACGATTGTGTCAGATGGTTGGAGTGATCCTACAAGAAAACCTCTCATTAATTTCATTGCTACTTCTGGAAATGCTAATTTGTTTCTCAAGGATGTTGATTGTTTTGGTGAAGTGAAAGATAAAATCTTCATTTCTAACTTGATGAAAGAAGTTATCAATGAAGTGGGTCATCATAACGTTGTGCAAATCATCACTGACAATGCAGCAAACTGTAAGGCAGCTGGAGAGATTATTGAGTGTATGTATCCTCACATCTATTGGACACCATGTGTTGTTCATACCCTTAATCTTGCTTTGAAGAACATATGTGCAGCAAGGAATGTGGAAGCGAATGCAGAAACATTGAGTAGTAGTTTTCGGGTTTTAGTCTGTAACTGATTTGAATCTCGACGAAGAGCTTTATCAAAAAAAAAATCTCTACGAAGAGGGAGAAGAAAGAACTTGTAACTGATTTGAGTCCCGATTTCTAAATCAAGTTTTAAATATGATTGTGATTATAAAAACATAATTTTAATTCGTTCGTTCATATTAATCTGAAAATGACCGTAATTATAAAAACAAAATTCTAACCCGTCCGTTCATATTACCGTATAGTATAAATATTTAAAATTTTAGACTGAATGATTATGATAAAAAATATACAATAAGATATCGTTTATTATCTCCGTCATTATGAGAATATTATTTAAATTTAAATATTTAAATTAAATCTAAATTAATATCCTATTTATTATTTTTGTAAAGATATAATAACAATTGGTTTTAGTGATTTTTGATAATTAATCTAACCTATATTTACAGAAATTCAAACTAATTTAAATTAAAATTTGAATTTTTGGAATTATTTTTAAATATAAATATAAATTTATTTTTTATTTAAATTATAATAAATTTATTTGTTTGACAACTAAAATAATAGTTATCCACAAAAAATAGTCTAATATGAAGGTTTTTCTGTTTAGCCATAAAATGTATACCTTTTTAATAGTATAAATATTTTGTATTTTTTTTAAAAGTCAAAACGGATCGGTTAACTAAAAGTCTTTTTCTTTTTCTTTTTTGACTAAAACAAAAGTTTTTTATTTTTAAAAGTCTTTACGATATTTAAGTTTTCTCAATATGTAAGTTTTTTTGGCAAACAGCAATGTGTAACTAAAATTCTTACGACAACAATATGGAAGTTTTCTATCGTTCGGGCTGTAATTTGGAATTTGGTTAAGATGGGCAAGAACCACCGACCCACAATTATATATCCTCTATATATAATATTACAATGTGTAGTGAGCTAATGTTATGAGTTATTTAAGTCTTTATCTAAATTATTATATTGATCTAGATACATGATATATGTGATACATGATACATGATACATAATACATAATACATAATACATGATACATAATACATGATACATAATATATGATACATGATACATAATACATATATTATTGAAACGTAACAATATGTAAATAACCTATTTTTGAAAAAATATAGAGAAAAAAAGGGAAAAGACAAAAAGAAGTGGTGGAACGCCAACTGGAGCATGGCTGTATTCTACCTTCCACTGTCATAGAAATAGAATAATCCCCTTTGTTCTTTGCTTCTTCCGTTAAACTCTACATTTAGTAGACTTTGAATGGTATGTAATTTTTTCATCTTTTTACAATGTAATTTCGTCGAGTACGTACTATATACAATAATAAACATAAAATGATAAAAAATGTGAAAATTATCAGATTATTTTCTATTTAATTCTGAACGTTTTTAATTTTTAACTAATTTATATAAAACTTTATTCATCTAATAAATAATAATTTGAAGTTTTAAGTTTTTTTTTTGTACTATTGATTTTGCTATTTTATTATTCAACTACTCAGGTATTTTGCTATTCAACTGACATAACAATCAAACCCTTAATAAATCCACTTTTTTGATAATTGGATTAGAGATCTAAGATTCGGATTTCAATATCCTAAAATTTTAGTACAATCGATCTAGTCTATCTATGTTTAGTAAAATCTAACTCACATTTGTTTTGGGGATAAATATATTTTGGATATTGTATTACTCCAATTCTCATGGTTTATGGATTCCAATATACTTTATAGCGAAGGTTCCTATAGTAGTTTGAGAGAATGATCGTGAAATTAAACAAGTTTTGAAGTTTTTTTTTTTGTCAACTAATTATATTAACTTAAATTGTAAAAAGAAAATACAAATAATCCACAATCCATATTAAGGGAACATAAAAACAATAATACATAAAAATAAACATACAAAACAATAAAATAATGAAATTGAATTTTGACAATTCCTTTTTTCCAAGTTTTATTCGTTGAGAAAATGTTCATCCTTCATTTTCTCATAATCGTATTTGATATGATGCGATTTTCTTTGGCTATGATCCATCATTTCTCTTGTTGTATGTCATTAACACATTCCAAAGTAAGAACTAAAGATATTCTTCGAAAAATAATCCAATTTATTGATTTTTTCGATAGAAAAAGACTGAAAATTATCAATTTTCAACGACTGTACCAATGTCGTCATACAACCTCGTCCCTTCCATGGTGGTTTCCATAGTGGTTGTTCCCAGAATAATACTATACCCAGCAAAGCAAAATCATCGGCAAAAATTGAACTTAAATCCCAATTTCGCCAATCAGCATCTTTGAACTCTCGTCTCTTCCATGGTGGTTGTTTCCAAAGCAAAGCTATTAAGATCATAACACATAAATCGCTAGAAACCAAGTCTAACGAATAAAAAGGGTTGAAGATCGGTGACCAAAGACTCCACCACGGTTGTCTGTCAAAACTTACACAAGATGCCAACGTCAACCAAGTTGTTGGTGGTCGGGTGGTTCCCTTCCTGCAGCGAGTGTGGGCCATGTTGGTCTAGGTCATGGATCGATTCTCCGCGGGAGCGGAATTACCAAGACAAGCACTTGGCCAAGTGGGGCATTATAAGTGGGCTGTGTCACTCCCACACGAGAGATTAATCTGGGCCTTTGGGATTACTCCCGGGGGCCGAAAGGCATAAAAAAAAAAAAAAAAAAAAAAAATGTTGCCAACGTCTTCAAACTGCTACTACTACATCGGAAACGTACTTGTCGCCGGAGATGAAAAACTCTACGATGAGAGAACGAACGGTTACAAAAAACCGTTATGAGAAGTTAGGAGAGAAAAAGAACAGGAGCGAGAGTAACTGTTCTCATTCTTCTTAACCCACAAAGAAGATTCACAAATGAATCGAAAACCCATAAGAAAATAAAAATAATCAAATTCCAGAAATGAGTCAATCCAAAACTGGGTAAATGACAGACAATTTTATCATTCATCTCTAGACATCCACTCAGAAAAAAAAGAAAATCTACAATAAAATTGAGGATTGATCAGAGTTATGCTTCAGATCAGAGACGGAGATCGAAAGATGTTGAAAGCATTGAAAATAATCAATGCCAAAACCGAGATTAATTTTTTTTATAACTGGGGGAATTCTAGGTCAAAACCGAGATTAATTTTTGAAGCTTGTAAAAATCCAGAGTTTTTTTTGCCACGCTTAAGACATTCAAAAGGGGCTAACTATAATTTAAATCATAGTAGGGAAACTCGAACCTTAATGAATAAATCATGGATTACTAGACCTGTTAGTTATCTGTAACCATTTTACTCTGTTAAATAGCTTGTAATCTTATAACAGTAGAAAATTTTGGTTTTCAGATTTATTGTTTTGTTTGTCGGTGCTCCCATTTCTTTTTTCTTTGACAAACTGATAATTTTATAGTTTGTGACTTTTTGTTTGTCGGTAGAACAAAACAATTATAACGATTAATTAATAATTCATAGTTGACGGAAAACAATTAAAAATTAAAAATTATATAACATCGTAAGTCATATATGGAATTCAATTCGTCTTCTTTTTTTTTTCCCCTTACATGATATGTTTAACGATCATATGAATGTTACGCAACAACTAAACTCCTTTACTAATTGGGCGTATATGAATTAATTTACTTTAAAATGATGATCTAACTTTATCCAAAATTTAATAAACATATACGAACTGCATTTGCAATATTTTACTAATCTAATATATAAAAGATGGCCAACTCTCTCCAGTTGAGCGTCACAGAATCACTTGGAGAAAGTGTCATGTGTTCAAAATTATTTATTTATTTAATTGTTTTTTTTTGTTTTTTTAATTTGCACAAGTGTTAGTCATTTATACTTAACTAAGATTTAACCCGCGCTATAATTAGCGCGAGGTAATTTTTTAAAAAAACTTGTTTTGAAATTTTTATAAAATTGTTTTTATTTGAATTTTATAATATTTATAACTTATGATTATAGATAGAGTCAAACGGAATAATTTTTCTATTTAACCCGTTTTGCAGTGCACTAAAATTTTATTCGGACTAACCCGTAAAACCTATAATCTTGAAAACATAAATCTATGACTGTAGTTTTGTGGTTAGTTCACAAACTCTTTAAAAATCAATTTTCTTGTGTCTAACTGTTTATAAAATTAGTAAAATATTTTTCAACTTTTATTTTGATATAAATTCAAATAAAATATAATAAACTATAGTGAAAAATATATCAAGGTTTCAAATATTTTTTTCTTCTTTAAATATATATGGATTATTTATTATTTAAAAATATATAATAGATAACATCTTTAATGCAAAATAAATACGTTCCTTATTCTTATCACTATTCTTATCACTAATTATAAAATAATTTTATCCTTTCCTATTTCAATTATTCTTTGTTATTTGTAATGGCATTTCATGTAATAACTTACAGAACAAAGTTCATTTTTAAAAATGTCTTCTTAAATAATATTATAGAGATTTTTAGTAACGTTTATGCACAAAAACCCTCCAAAATTCTCCATCACTCTAATCTTAAAAACATCATTTAAATATTTACATAAATACTATCGACTTGGTTCCAATGACAAATTCATAACTCTTAACATTAGAACATCTTAATATATATAATCAATTACTCAATAAAATAAGATACTCAATATTGTCTTCAAATAATATAATTTCTCTTTCAAATTTACAATCTTATCATGAAATAAATATTATTTTCCAGTCTTGGCCACGTCTCACATATACATCTCAAAATAATTCAATATTTTTTATTCTTATACCTGGGTGCAGAGAATAGTCTCGAAAAACATCGAATATATACAACAAACCTTCATAGTCAAATGCAGTTGAGTTTATTTGTAATTTAGAAGCTTATTATAAATGAAACTATAGTAATTTGATATAAAATATACAAACAAAGAAAATGTAAAATATGTTAAGAACAAAAACAATAGAATCAAATACTTCGAAGATATAAACCCGCGCGTATGCGCGGGTAATCACCTAGTAGAAGTAAAACTAGAGTTTTTTTTTTCCTCAAGTCAAAAGAGAGAATAGAAGCTCCCTCTGTCGAACACTAGCCGCCTCTCTTCATTCATTCCGATCTCCTTTTCTGGCGGTCGCCGATTCTCACTGCCGCCGAAAAATGGACTCACTTGTTATCGCTGCTTTCCTCGACTACTTGTGCTCGGAGATTCGAAGGTATTGACTCTGAATCTGGTTTTCGTCTCCCTTTGCATATATGCTTGAAGTCGACGGTGTCGGTTAGGGCTTTCGGTTGTGGTGCTCTGCTGTTCCTGGTGAGCTTCACAAGCCCTCTCTCAGTTAGATGCGTGAGGACGGCATCTCCGGTAGATTTAGTTTTGGTTTTTCCCTGTTTTTGTGAACCGCCGTCGTTGCTCCTCCTCGCCGCCTGTACTCCTTGGGTAAGTTCCTGCACTGTCTTTGGTAGGGTTTTAGGAGTAGACTGTTGGCTGGCTTTGGTTTGGTTAGCTTGAGGACAGTAGTCGAAACAGCGTCGTCATGCCTCTTCTCCTTTTCTCGATTCCGTCTGTTAGTATAGAGTATATGGGTCTGGTGGCTATAAAGTGTTTCTCATGTTCTGTTGATTCAAGCCTCTCCGGTTCATCTTCTCCGGCAAGAGCTTCATTTCCGATAAAGTTTCGGATGACCAAACTCCTTCTCCGCCGTGTGTTGTTCTCTCCAGTGCCATTGCCACCAGAGCCTCCGGATCCGCCGCCTCCTGCTCTGTTGTCCACCGCCTGATACTCTCACCCCTCTGCAGTTTTTAGGACGATCCCTTCCGGCGTTTCTCCGGTCAAAGAAACCATAGTCTATTTCGTCCGAGCTTGTAACAGTTATGGCTTCTCTTCATCGTGGGCCTGGCCCAATATGACCCTTATGGTATTTAGCCCTTCATATGTCCGGTTAGCCGGCCTGATGCTTATACGGTTTTATACCGCCAACCTTTCACTCATTTGAACCAGCTATCGTAAAAAGCTATCGTCCCCTCCGCTAACTTCCCTCTCTTTGAGAGGTATTTTCCTCTCGTGCTTATTGCCGAGAAATCTGATGAACGTCTTTACCGAGTTGTCTTCTTACGTAACGGTCTATACGGGGCTATAAGAGACATGCGATTTCGTTTCTACGAATATCGGAGGTAAATGTTCGCCTTCAAAGTCACATGTGACGAATTTCAAACTCTCCGATTTTGCCGTAAAGTGATTGACGCATTTGAGTTTTGTCTCAAATTCATTGGTCATCTTACAAGATGGATCTATTTGCTCTATGTTCTATTGTTTTGAATTTGTGTTGTAGTGATATAAGAGAATGCTTAATTCCCTCTTTTTGTACTTTTAAAGTTTAATCTAATGAAGAAAATGTTGAAAAAAAAAGAAGAAGAAGTAAAACTAGAGGACCTCATTTCAATTTCACGATATTAAATCAAGAATTATTCCAAATAATAAATAATTAGAATAATCTTCGTGATTTGCTATCTCAACACTGACCGACAATATATATGATTTTTTATTAATGCGTTCATCACAAATAAATATAATGCTGCTTATTATTTTTGTTTAATTTCATTTTTTTAACTCGTTTATTTTTTATTTAAAATATAAAAATAGTTATATATTTTTTATTCAATAAATTATCACTTTTCTTGTTTGGCATGAACAAGCAGTTGAAAAAAAAAATATAGAAAAAATAAACATTGTGAATTTAAGATTTTTACTGGTAACAAAGCAGAGAAGACTAATTTTACTAATCTACTAAATTTTACATTAAGGATATATATAGCAACACTTAATAGCAAACGAATAAAAGAACTGGAAAATAATTTGCTTTCAACCCAAAAAAAAATAGTGTTGTTTTCCGGGAAATTGATTTTTACGTTCGGAAATTGTATAATTAGTTTTTTTTAATACTGATACATTATTTTGTTACAAATTACGAGAACTATTACATCGACGATTCTATAACGGATAATTATACCATTTTATGAGTATCCAAGCCAAAATCTGCACTACGTTGAATATCTCCTATAAATTTATCTCTATTAATCTGCATAAATGATAATAAATTGCAACTCAAATCTCTTAATGAAAAAGAATTAATGAATTTTTGATCAACTAGTGGCCAAGATGGCTTTCACAAATGCGACTTACTCAAAATATAAAAAATGTAATTCATGTTTTTTCGTGCTAAATAATTTCGTTTAAAGACTAATTTAAAGTCCATAATTGTATTAGTTGTGAACGCGTATTTGAAGAAAGCACATAGCCTTAAAATCCACACATTGAGTCATCGTTACATTTTACTTTCCCTTTTCTTCCTTCTCCCTCCATTTTCAAGTCCTCAGAGAAGAAGCTTTTTGCTCTTTTCCAGCTTCCAAAATCGAAGATGCACGCCAAAACCGACTCCGAGGTGACGAGCCTCGCGGCGTCGTCACCAGCCAGATCTCCTCGTCGACCAGTCTACTACGTCCAATCGCCGTCGCGTGATTCTCACGACGGAGAGAAAACGGCGACATCGTTTCACTCAACTCCGGTACTAAGTCCGATGGGATCTCCGCCGCATTCTCACTCCTCCATGGGCCGTCACTCACGAGAATCCTCCTCCAGCCGATTCTCCGGGTCTTTAAAGCCTGCGTCTCGGAAAGTCAACCCTAACGACGGTTCGAAGCGGAAAGGACACGGCGGAGAGAAGCAGTGGAAAGAGTGTGTGGTGATTGAGGAAGAAGGTTTGTTAGATGATGGCGAGAGAGACGGTGGTGTTCCTCGCCGATGCTATGTGTTGGCTTTCATCGTTGGATTCTTCGTACTCTTTGGTTTCTTCTCTCTTATTCTCTACGGAGCTGCTAAACCTCAGAAACCAAAAATCACAGTCAAGGTTAGTTTTCTACCTTTTTTTTTCTCACAAACCCCAAAATCCTGCTCCGATTTTGCCTTCTCTTATCTCAAATTCGCTTAATCGTGCTCTCAAATGGTCAGATCGAGAGTCGAAATTAGAAACTTCCAAATCTGAGTATCCCAAACTCGTAAATCCACAAATCTGATCCAGAATTCGATTCAGATCTGAACTGTTTTGAGTCCAGAATCGTCTCCTTCTCTTCCAATTTTGCAGAGTATAACATTCGAGACACTCAAGGTCCAAGCTGGTCAAGATGCTGGTGGAGTAGGAACCGATATGATCACGATGAACGCGACTCTGAGAATGTTGTATCGAAACACCGGAACTTTCTTTGGCGTCCATGTAACTTCGACTCCGATCGATCTCAGTTTCTCTCAGATCAAAATCGGCTCCGGATCGGTATGTCCTAACCAAATCCCTAAATTTTCCCGTTGAATGTTTGTTTTCAAGTGTTCCGATAAAATTGGAACGATACAGAGAAGATTAACATAGCCTTCTGACACACACAAATCCAAAAAAAATGGTCTAAACTTGTTTTCATTGTATGTTGAATCATAAATCCCTAAATTTTTTTCGTTGAATGTTTGTTTTCAAGTGTTCGATCTTCTTTGTATCGTTCCAATTTTATCGGACACTGAAAACAAACATTCAACGAAATTTTTTTAGGGATTTATGATTCAACATCCGATGAAATGTGTGTGTCAAAAGGCTAAGTTAATCTTCTATGTATCGTTCCATAAGAGATGGTCTAAACTTTCATTGTCATGAGACCAAATTGGGTACTAATTTCTTGTTGTGGGTTTGATTTATGATATTGCAGATTGAGAAATTTTATCAGTCAAGGAAGAGCCAGAGAACGGTATTGGTGCATGTGATCGGAGAAAAGATTCCGTTATATGGAAGTGGTTCGACTTTAATCCCGCCGCCGCCTCCAGCTCCAGTTCCGAAACCCAAGAAGAAGAAAGGAGCTCCAGTCGTTGTTCCTCTGCCGCCTGCACCTCCTGCGCCAGTGCCAATGAGGCTCAGCTTCGTGGTCCGGTCGCGGGCTTACGTGTTGGGGAAGTTAGTGCAGCCAAAGTTCCTCAAGAAAATCGAGTGTGACATCAACTTCGAACACAAGAATCTCAATAAGCATATAGCTATCACCAAGAATTGCACCGTCACTACTGTTTGAAACACTTGTAGTGAAGCAAAAACGATGTCGTATACGGTAACGTGATTTACAGCTCAACGGGCAGCATTTTGGGTTGTCGGGGCAGCGCATGGTGGGTGCCCGAAAGAGAGAACCATTGTCGGTGGCTTTAATTTACTTGAGTGTGGTTATATTTGTCAATTGGAGAATATATAATTTTATTATGTGTATCGTCTCTAGCACTAAACCCGAGGAATCAAATTTTATTTATTTGTTTTTTTTTCTTTTCATTTCTTTTTTTCGGAATATGTTAATTTATTTGTTTTGGTTAATGCAATGATGACAATACCGAGTTTCTCTAAATGTCAAGCAAACTTTGCACGTTCTGCACAACATAAAAGACTTTAGGTAATGTCATGCCTAAGCTTAAGAAAGAAATGGATATTATCAGCTAGATTCGAAATAGATTATTTGAATTTGCTAAAAGTAATTAAGAATTCGTTAGATTAGTCTTCTTTCAAATCGGAATTAACCATTTTTTATAACTTTTGAAGATATTTTAAGGATTTTAGTTAAAATTTAATTTTACGTAGTTTAAATGTTCAAGCTGACTCTTGTAAAAAAAAGTGCGAGCACGAGATTACTTTTTTCTCATGTAAATCACATTAACCAATATGGTTTGCTTCTTGGAGCAAATATTTTACCAACCAAATTTGATTTAATAAATAGAATCATTACAAGAAAACTATCATTTTACAACGAATTATTTCGTCGCAATTTTAGCGACGAATTAACAATGAATTTTACGAATTCGTCGTACAAAAATTCGATATAAGTCTGTTGTTAATTTACAACGAATATTGTTTTTATATATATAAAAAAATATTCGTTGTTAATTTACATTGGACTTACATCAGATTTTGTTTTTTTATAATTAAAAAAATATTCGTCGTAAAATCGTTGTTAATTAGCAACGAAATAACAACAAATTTTTTTTTATATATAGAATAACCTAATATTGTTAATGTTAGATGTAGAATAACCTAATATTTGAACTCTATATTTGTATATAAGACAACACCTTCATATTGTATTGAATAAAAAATCTTTTACAATCTCTAAGATTTCTTTGACATAGCCCTCAAAAGGCTTAAACCATCATCTCACATTTTTCAAAATTTATTAAATTTCGGGGACACGACTTTCCTAGATATTTGGAATTTACAATATTTTACATAAATATTTAAAACTAACAGAAGGCTACTTAACCATGTGGAACTATATTCCATTCATTCCACGTGATTTCCATTCTAATACATGGATACGTAAATTTTACTAGTTAGATCCATGATTAGTGTGGTACACTTAAGTTGATGCGTTTATTGATATAGTGTGGTATTGATCACTTATGAGCAGTGGCAAACCCAAAAATTTATGTTATTAGTGTCAAAATCTAATATTAAAAAGAAAACCTAGATATTATGGAGTCAAATAACCAAAATTTATCTATTATATTACTAATTCTTTTAATTTTTACATACAATTATAATAAAAAAATTAAAAAGTGTCATGTGACACCCAATTCGCATATATGAGTTCGCAACTGCTGATGAATGTGGAATGTTAAATAATGATGTTTTGGAAAGATATGAATGGTTAAACAGTGAAATTGAAAATGAATAGGTTACAACGACCACGAGAATGTGTCCGCGTGGTCAATTGTTCTGAGAGTTGGTTCGACCGAACTTGTGAGTCTCTGGCCGATATTTGTCGATTAGGTATCTTCAGTGGCAGAGGCAGCATGTTAGCAGGGGGTCACTTGACCCCAGGTGAAATTCTAAAAAATAACTGAACTTTTAATTAAGTATTTTTAATTGATCCATACCAAAAACAATAATTGATCCCTCTAAAAATTAAAATTAACTATAGTCCAATAAGTATATTAAATATTAGAGAATGTTAGTCCAATAACCATCATAAATAATTTCAAAATAAAAAGTCCATTAATTAGCTAAACTTAATTATCTTTATTAATTAAAAAAAAAATTGTGACCTCTCAAATTCACGACACCTCCTATCTCGCTTTCTCCAAATCCCTAACTTCAATTGCTTGTAAGTTGTAATTTCTTGTTTTTATGTAATTCGATCGGTAGAGCATAAATTTCAAGTAATTCATATGTTTTCTTAATCTCTCATCTTTTATATTTTTCTCACTTGTTGAAAATCCCTTGAATGTTTATTTTAAGCAATATAAAATTATAGATACCATTGATACTTCTTATAACAGCAAACATGTTTTTTGAATATTAAACTAGGATTAAGTTATTAGTTTGCTGTAAAAATTATATTAATACTTTAGATTTTTTTATAATTATGATACATTTTTTTTGTTTTGGAGTATATATGTAGGTCGTAGCGTCAAAAGCAATGGAACGGTTTTTGAAAAGAAAATCTCCACCATCTAATATCGATTTGGATGATTTATTATGTGATCCAGTAAAGCCAAAAAACATTCAAGATTATCATCCTAATCAAAGAAATGACTCTTGTTTTTATATATGCATTTAAAAAAAGAAACTAAACCGAGGGCAAGATTTTGCATGAACCGATCGTGGTATAAACAATATTCGACGAATTGGGTTTGTTTTAGTGAATTGAAAGAGTTAAGTATCTCGAAAGAGATGTGTTTACAGAATGAGCTTAGGTTATAAAAAAGTCCCTCGCCAAATGCCGTGGGGTCACATACTTGAACCGACTCCGAAGATCTCGGGATAACTCCAAACATTTGAAGATATCGTGGATTTGCTAGTTTGCCGTATTGTACTTATTCAGCTTGTCCTATTATACTTAGTTCAGAGTTAGCTGTCTTCGTCATTGAGGTAGCAGTTCGAACATTCCGTAAGAGTTGTAGTCGGACCAAAGTCAATTTATTGGGCCGAGGTGGATTTAGGTGGGCATTCGACTTGTTTTCTGGATGTTTGATAATTGACTTTAATGGATTTTGATGGGTCGGATTTCATATGTGAAATCCAATTCCAACATTGTTCTAAGACATTTGTGATTGTACTGGGACCTTTGTGATCATTTACTTGTGTAGTGGTCCACTTAAAGGTTAAATATGGAATGAAAGTTAATGAAAAACATGATGCATGCTCATTATAGTTGTAATTGGTTGATGTGGATTGCTTGAAGATTTTCGTGATGTTAGTGCACGCAAGACGATAAAACCATTTGTTGTATAGATATTTAGAAGCTTGGGAGCGATGATCTTGTAGCTTTCATACATTTGAAAAATTTAATGTTGTTTTTAATGAAGTATCGGTGTCAATTTTTTGTTGCTCTTTATTCTTTATAGTATAGGATTGTGACTCAAATTATTAAAAAACCCATTTAGGAAATCAGCCGGATGGAAACATTATTTTGGGGGTTAAAATTTAGATCCAGTAAATTAGGTTTAGTAAACCTATGATAAAAAGGTTTAATGAAGTCAAAAAATATGAGCGAGGTCAAATGAATAAACGAGGTGACGGGCGAAGGTGAACGGTCCATAAGAGTAAACATCTACGGTCAAAAGAAATTTAAATACAGAATCGTTAATCAACCCCACCAAGACCAAAAACTCGTTCAAACCGGTGAGTTAAGCCACCTAAACGTAATGGCTGGAGCCTCAGACTTAAAGACCATTCATGGTAAATCAGGTGGAGTAAACAAAGACTTTAAACATGATCTCAGAGTATAAAACAAGGACAAGGGCATGGAGTCAATGACCAGATTCCAACTCTCTACACTACTCTCGACTACAATTTAGCTCTAGACTGAAACACTTGTTGTTTCTTTGTTCTTGTTCTTGTGAATCTCTCATGAGAATCGGAATACTAATCCAGTTTACTTCCCAAAAATCTTGTCCAAACGCTTTTAAATATTGTTTGTTCTCCTCGAACAATAAACTCTCTGTTTATTGTTCGATAGTCCTTTAGTTATTCTTTTCTTAAAGAAATCAAACACCCTTCTATTTTTATTATTTACAAATTTTGATTGTTGTATTTCCAGTTACAACAATCATGAATCATAAATATTTCTAGATTATGGTGTTTCCGTATTCCCTTGTTATTTAGGAAATTTTTGGGGTATACACCAATTTATTGTCCCGTTTTTTTTTTCCGATTTCTTTTTGTTGTTGCTGTTTCTTAAAAACATTTTCTTTCATTCTTATTGAATTTGCTATTGTTATAATGATTCTTATTAATTTGTATTAATTATCTGACATCAATTAATGATTTTGATAACTTGTGTTATTTTTGGTTTTTACAATTACAATAATCTATATTTTTTTTAAATGGATTGTGAATTTTTTTTAAAAACATAAGCATATTGATCACTTTGTCACCTCATATGAACCTAAATTAAAACTAAATTTTGTACCTCATTAACAATTTTTTTTTTGATGTCTTTCGGCCTCCGGGAGTAATTGCAAGTCCAAATAAGTCCAGACTAATCTCCCGGGTGGAAATGACACAGCCCACTTATAATGTCACATTTAGCTAAATGTTTATCTTGGTAATTTCACTCCCGCGAAGAATCAATCTCTGGCCTAGATCATCATGGCCAACACTCACTATATGAAGGGAACCACCCGACCACCAACAACTTGGTTATTCATTCATTAACAGTTGATATAACCGTTATGGCATAACGGTTATGCATAGCACTACAAAGAAACCGAGGTGGGAATCGATACACTTAATACATCAACCTAGTTCTCAAAGCATGTTATCCTAAAAGTATTGGCACAACAATTGTCTTCTCTTAATACAAATTCTAATCGGATCCTTGTAAACTGTTGTTTTCAATATCCTACTAGGATTGAACTTTTGCTATAGCGTTGACAAACTAATTATTTTGAAATTTATGAATTGTTTTTTTATTTTTTTTATAAATTTTATAATATGTCTAACTAATTATTATAGATATAGTTGTTGAACTCATTATTATAGATAAAGTTGTCAAACTATAGCGTTGTCAAACTAATTATTTTGAAAGTTATGAATTGTTTTTTTGTTTTTTTTTGAATTTTATAATAAGTCTAACTAATTATTATAGATGGAGTTGTCAAACTGGACTAACATGTTTACTTAACCCATTTTTTCAATAAACTAAAACTTAAAATTAATCCGTTTCAACTTTTGTTTTGATATATATATATATATATATATATATATATATATTCATATAATATAATACAAATTATAGTGAAAGATATGGCAAAATCTCGAATAATTTTTTTTTTTGGAATATATGTGAATTTATTATTATTTAAAAATATATAATATTTGATGTCAAACAAAATAAATAATATTTTAATATCGTAATAATTAAAAACTAAATAATAAATATCTTATTTAATGAAAAACAAATATTTTTATATTCTCTTCAATTATTTTGAAAAATAATTATATCTTTTCATATTTCAATTTTCTTTTCTAATTTGTAATGTCATAATATATGTAATAACTTACAAAATAAAATTCATTTTTCTAAATAACTTCTTAATAATATAGAGATTTCATTGCTGTAGTTGTACATCGTTTTTTCTTTTCTTTTTATTCCCATTGTTTCGTCTATCATTTTCTGACAATCGTTTTTAAAGACCACACCCTTTTACAATCACATCCTCCACATCGCTCGAATTGGTAATTTACCATGGGTACATTGCACAAATTAACAAATCTCCTTTCATCTTATCGAATGTTATGTATTTTTGTATATCCTACATATAAAACTAGAACAATCTAATTGCGACTAAATAGTATTTAGCGCTTCTACTCGGTAATCAATTAACTCGACTATTTACTATGATTATATTCGATCTTAATTCTTATTTTTTTTTTTAATAGAAATGTGTCGTTCCAATCTAATTGTGATTTGATAGTGTCTAGCACTTCTACTCTTTTTAGGAGCAGCGGTGACATTTATATTAATGGTCATCAAAATTGGACTAAAGTTTGTTTTTAAGAATATAGGACAAATAATGGAACTAATCAGACTTATATGGTCGAAAACAAAGATTGAATGAAATATGAGGGAGCTGATCGTAAATACAACTCTTATGTGTGTTTCTTCCAATTTTCAGAAGCCAAGATTCCGTCTCCTTCCCCGTTTCCTTCTCTCCTTTTCTTTTTCTCCCCAAAAATTTACCTTCCATGGCTCTTCCTCACCATTTACATGACTCCAAGAATTTCAGGTAGCAATCTCTTCTCTCGTTTTATCTTGTAAGGTTTTCGTGAAAAAAGCCCCAAATTTTTGTAAGCTTTTTAACAACAAAACCCTAAATTTCGCGAGATTTATAAACATTTTGGTTGTTTGTTTAAGGGACTTTTGCGGGATCGACGGCCAGATTCCTCTGGAATTAGGGTTCGACAACTCCGCGAATCTCCATGATCAGTCTCAGCATCCTCCGTATATTCCTCCTTGTAATTCTCATTTCATTTCTCCTTTCCAAATTTGGGTTTCTTCTGTTTTTTTTTTCTCAGAAATTCGTGCGGAAGCTTGAATTTGCTTGTATAGAGTCTTGACGATAGATTTGAGCATAATTGGAACTAAAGGGTTTAAATTTTGATCGGTATATCGATGTTGAACTTATGATTCTACTGTTTGTTTTGCCTTTCGAATTATTAGTTCATGTTGCTGGTTTTGCGCCGGGACCGGTTGTGCAAATCGATGGTTCTGATGGTGGAGGAGCTGACTTCGAGTGGAACTACGGCCGGAAGAGAGTAAAGGAACAGGATTTTTTCGAGATGTCTTCGATTGATTTTTGGCAAGGCCGGTCTGTGTCAACCGGATTGGGTCTCTCACTTGATAATGCTCGTATTGCTTCTTCTGATGGCTCTGCTTTGTTGTCCCTCGTTGGAGACGATGTTGATCGGGAGTTACAGAGGCAGGATGCAGAAATCGATAGGTTTCTCAAGATTCAGGTGACTTTTCATGATGCTCTTATGACGGTCTGTTATTGGATATTCGCGCGAGGATGTGTTGCTCGATCTTGTTTGTAGAACACATTCTTGTGTCTTTACTTAATGTTCAATGCTACTTTTTTTATGAACTGGATCAACCTAGTTGCTCTGTATCTGCTTAATTCATATATTATAGGGATGTTTGAAGAAAATTAATTGATTTGGTTTATTTTTGGTTCTCCGTGTTCTCTTGCGTATATTTCGTTTAACTTCTTGATCCTCTATATCTTCGACAGGGGGACCAATTACGGCATTCTATCCTCGACAAGATCCAGAGGAGTCAGCATAAAACCGTGTCACTCATGGAGGAAAGACTTGTCCAGAAACTCCGTGAGAAAGACGAGGAACTAGAGATGATAAACCGAAAGAACAAGGAACTCGAGGTGCGAATGGAACAGCTGACAATGGAAGCCGAGGCATGGCAACAACGTGCAAAGTACAACGAGAACATGATCGCTGCCCTCAACTACAATCTCGAGCGAGCTCACGGTCGACCGAGAGATAGCATTGAAGGATGTGGAGACAGCGAAGTGGACGACACAGCTTCTTGCTTCAATGGAAGAAACAATAACAATGGTAAGACGATGATGATGTGCAGGTTTTGTGGAGTGAGAGAGGTGTGTATGTTGTTGTTGCCTTGTAAGCATATGTGTCTGTGTAAGGAGTGTGAGAGGAAGCTTAGCTCTTGTCCTTTGTGTCAATCTTCCAAGTTTCTAGGGATGGAAGTATACATGTGATGTGATATTTGACCAAACCTAAAACTCTAATTAGCTAACGAACTCTTTTGTAATCCGTCTTGTTTTATTTTGTATGTTAATATTATCTTCTGTTGGTGTCACTCGCCAACCCGTACCCAAATATGACGCTTGGAGCCAATGCAGAAAAGAGCAACTCGAAAGCTAACAACTTAAACTCCATTCTTCTCCTCTTCTTCTTACTCGTATTTTTTTATCTTCTTCTAAACCTTCAGAATACTTTTTTGGTTGTGCAAACCGTCAGTCAATCCTGTCTTTTTTTTAGCAGAGTCAAGGGTTGGGCTGTTCGCCCATTAAAGCGGTACGTGAGCTGGGTTCAGAACGTCGTGAGACAGTTCGGTCCATATCCGGTGTGGGCGTTAGAGCATTGAGAGGACCTTTCGACTCCACTACTTCCATTGCCTTCACTTCACTATCCACCTCGCAATAACGAGAGAGTAGCAAACTCAGTATTCGATAATCGAACTTGGGTCCTTCTGGTTCCCACTTCTTATACATTTCTTCTGCTCCTTTCACATCGTCGAGCTTCAACAAAGAGTTAATCACACCTAGATACGCTTCATTACCCCTATCTTTTAGACTCAAATTCCATAGACGGTACACTTCTCTTTCACTCCCTGTTATCTCTATGGCCTTTAGTATTGACCTGGCTCTTTCATAAGCCTCTGCCATTGCATCTCTCGTCCTCGCTTCAAGCTTGGTTTTTTTATCAGCACCAACCCACTTTCTCTTATACCTCTCCATTGTCTCTATGTCTGTTACATCTGCATATACCCTCAAAACGTTGTTTATCGTGAGACTATCGGGCTCTATGTTTTTCTCCTTCATCTCACATAGAAGCTCCTCGACCTTTCTTGGTTTTCTTAGCTCACTGTAGAGAGATCATCGAGTTGAATGGGGAAAGTTTGGAGAGGAACCCGAGCTCTCTCATCTTCTCAAAAATGGCTTCCGCTTTCTCTAGAGTTATCTCAGATTTTGTGTACGAGGTCAAGAATGTAGCATGGACAGAGTAAACTTCTCTGCTTCTTCCAAACCCAACACAATCTCAGTCAGACGAAGCCTCGCCGCATAATCTTCTGGAACAACATTAAAAGCCTTTTTTTTCACCCATCCATGATGATGCCTCGAGTGCTTTAGAGAACTGATTCGAGTCATGGAGATTCTTGATGAGGTCTCTAAAGTCCGACGGCTTTGCTTCATTCCCCTTTTTTCCCATTTCTTCAAGCAATGGAGTTATCGGTCTACCAAATTCTCTGTTCTTTTTCATCAGATGATCTGCCTTTTCCAACATTCCCTTTTTGCGGTAACTAGACACCAACATATTCGGGATTCGGATATATCAAACTCAAGTGCCGAGCACTCCCACTCATTGTGATTGATCTTCTCTGCTTCTTTGATATCATCAAGCTTCATGAGAGAACCAATCAAAGCTCGAAACCCTTCATTGTCTTTCTTTCTTGTGTTCTTGTACATGTCCCATCGACGGTAAACATCTTCTTTCTCTCCTGCTTCACCATACATTACAGCCTCATGAGTTCCTCATATGATTTGAATTCACTCGCGCTCTCTGTTCTACGAAGCATCTTTCTCGCTTTCTCCGTAGCACCGCCTCTTAGATAAGCCTTTGCCATTTCAAGAGCCGTGGGCCACTGAAGTATTGTAATATCTTCCCAATCAGCAAGAAACTTGTCCATTGTCGCCACATCAGATACATACAGCAGCGTATACTCGCAAGGCTTTGTTCGCGGTGAATCTATCGAGATCGATGTTGCTTTCCTTCATCTCTAGGAGAGTCTCATCGACCTTTTCTCGGTTGCCGAAAAAGCTGTAGAGTGACGCCATCAAGCTGTACGGTTCAGGTCTCAAGAGCAAACCTAGCTCCCTCATCTTCTTGAAAGCAGACTCTGCTTTATCAAGATCGTTTTTCTCCGACCGTCTTTCGTAGCTTGTTAACAAAGAGGTGTAGATAGATTCGCTTCTTAGATTCTCTGGGATGCTCTCGAAGAACTTCTCTGCTTCTTCAAACCCTAATACGTTCTCAATAAGACGAAACCGAGCTGTGAAATCTTCAGGGATGAGATTGCAGATCTTTTGTTCAATCATCCAGTATGATGCCTCTAGGGCATGGCAAAATCTCTTGGAATCTTGGAGCTTCTCGACGATACCTCTCACCAACGAAGGATTCAATTGATTCCCCTGTTGTTGTTGTCGCCATTGATCAAGCATCGGACTGTTTCTTGTGTTCTGATATATCGCCGCTTCGATCCGGCTATGTAGAGTTTGGTTCCTCGCCGGAGACGATTGTGTTTTGGAGCAGAAGAAACGAGTCCTGCTACTGTAAGCGAGAACAAGCCTCGCGTGTTGCTTAAGATTCAGCATCATGCTCATGTCAAAGACGAAAACTAGGGTTTGTGTTTTCTTTTTCTTGTTAGCAGGGTTTTTCAACTTTGTTAGTTTGTTTTGCTTATTTTGTTAGGGAGTTTGTTGAATTTCTTAATTGAATCGGCCCATAATTAGTGGCCGAAATATTTTTTTATTAATCGAAATATTTTCAATTACAACTAAAGTTTAGTCTGCCAGCCGGATGGGAATGAATAAAATATTTATATTTATTTAATACTTGATATAAATTTAATTTAATGTAATATCATACTAAATGTTTGTTATCAATTTCAAATTCATTATATATATATATATATATATATATTGCATTAAAATATATAATCGAAGAAAACTTTAGTAGCTCACATATACATAAGATTTAATTTTCTTCCTCATATTTTTGTTTTTTCACCCAATAGAAAATGGACATGAGATACAACATGAATATAACTATTTTACATGGTTATAAAAATTAAGATACAATTGAAAACCTATAAACAAAGGCTGCAAATTCCATTTGGTACGGCTTACTTATATATAGAGACCGAAGAATACAGTATCATCTTATAGTGAGTAAGTGATTCATTAGATCATCCAAGTTTTTATTAAAAAAAATGTAATACTTGTTGAAGAAATTCACTTCAAATTGTAGTTGAAGCTGTTTTAAATATTCTATGACTTTCTCATGGTTTGATTTTTAAAATATTCGGAATGCCTAACCATTTTTATCAATCACCAAACACAAAAATAAAGAAGGAGAAAAGTAAAGGATGTGGCTAGGGGTGTCAATTAGGGTCAAAACCCGAGAGCCGTTAATTAGGGCCAAAGTCCGAGGGCCGGTCCGGCTTTGCAAAACAGCGGGTTCGAACCTAGAAATAAAAGCCCAAAAAATCGGGCTTTTCGGGCTAGTGTGTTTTTCGGGCTTAGCCCGAAACTATTTGATTACGTATGTCTTATTAAATTTGGGTTCGCTTATCATATGATTTCAAAGCGTATGAAAAACGTACCATTATAGAAGAAGGAAAGTCTAAATTGACTTTATACTTAAAATACGATATGTTGGAACTGACTTTTTATGAAGACATGTATGTTTTATAATGGTGAAAGTGTCAGTCAAAACATTATGGTGAGTTAGCTCGTATAACATGTGATGTTCTAAGCATTCCGATAACTACAGTGGCATCAGAGTCTATATTTAGTATTGGTGTGCATGTCTTGGATAAATATAGAAATCGTCTTTTACCAAGAAACGTTGAAGCACTGATTTGTACATGCACTTGGTTGGATGAGTTTACATTTCGTGATCCATGCACTATTATCATTCATTCATATTTACTTCATATTTTTAAAATCTTTATCTATAGACTTTCAATGACATTTCTATATGATTTATACCTCTAAAAGCTTAATATTATTTTTTTTTTTTTTTATCTGTAGCTCTTGATGATGATGAGGATTTAGAAGACGATGAAGGAGATTCTAATCTGAACTCTACTACCTAGATTTGAAATGTTTTGATTTTATGTTTTATTTGTTAATACAATTTATTTGAATTTTATTTGTTTTTTTGTCAAATTTTTTTTTTAAAATTTAATTGGATTTGATATAATACATTTCAATTTAGATTTATTTTGATAAATATTTTGTTTTAATTATTTTTCATTTGAGAATTGTGATTTTTTGTGTTTGTAAAGAAAATACCGAAAAAGCTCGAAAAACCCTATAGTCATGTCCGGGCCGGGCTTTAGAATATATGCCCGATTTTTTTTCGGGTCGGACCAGGCCGGACTCAAATATATGCGGGTTTTACGAGTTTCGGGCCGGGCCGGGTCAGACCAACCCGATTGACATCCCTAAATGTGGCTTTTGTGTGTGTGTGTATATTTAGAGTTGTCAAGTGGGTCCAACCCGCTCCGCTTGACCCGCCCCGCGCCGGTTACATGTATTTTCCGACCCGCATCGACCCCCCCGCTTGATTCATTAACAAAAATTGCTCGACCCGCATCCGCCCCGCTTGAACCCGCGGGTAACCCGCAAATATTTTTTTTTTAAAAAAATTAGTAAAAAGAGAAATTTAATAAAATAAGTTTCACTTGAAAAAAATACATAAATACACAATTTTCTGAAAAAATAAACAAAATAATTAATTAATTTATATATATTACAAAAAATGAGTTAAAAGAATATATATATATATATATATATATATATATATATTACAAAATATTTCAAAATTTTAATAATATTTAGTAAATAATTTTTTTTTTTAATTACGGGTAACCCGTGAGACCCGCGGGAAAAAAATACCGACCCGCACCCACCTCAATTTTTGGTATTTTGAAAATTCTCGACCCGCACCCGTCCCGCACCCGTCCCGCAACGGGTAAAAACCTGCATGACCCGCCGGTAAACACTCAAATTGAGAGCCCTATGTATATTACCTTATATCAGATATGCATTATGAATGAGACTCTGCAAAGCATATATATTTTCTCGTACCTCTGAGACAATTTTCTTTATCAAAGAAGCACAAATTTGAAGTAAATCCATTGAATACGGCTTTGCTTATTTTATGGAATTTAGTTCTTAATTGTTAGAGTTCCTAGTGAAAACTTATATAACAACTTTGTATGCACATAGTCAACGATCAAACTCTATGGAATTTAGTTCTTAACTAGGTAGTAATCTGCGTTTTGCGCGGAATGATATATTTATAAATTATTTTGGAAGGTTTTTATTTTAAGTCATATGAAATGAAAATAATTTAACTTGGTTTTAGGTGTAAACTACATAATAGTTGTGAGTATTAATACATCAAAGTAGTATAATATTTTTAAATTATAGAACACGTATATAATTTGTTTGTTAGTTAAAATAGAAGGAAATTGATGTGTATATGTATTTTTATATTGTTTGGTGGCATTTTATATGTTTGCAATAAACAACTGATTACTTTATATAATAATTTTTTGAAGTCAGATATCAACAAAAAAATCGATTAACACCATTTCAATCATTTCTCCACCGGCAACAGAGTTGTTTCCAAAGTCTTATGATCTTAACCTTTATCTTTCACATACTTTTGAAAGGTTTCAAGTCAGAGACTGAACTGAAAGAGGCCATGAGTGATCAATGTTAAATTGCTGAGGATATGTTAATGGTGTTGTGTAAGTGGTGAATGAAATTGTGCTAATCGATATAGTGTTATATAGTGCTCAAAGTAAGAATTTTCCACTTATTAAAAAGATATGAATGAGAATTTAAAATCAAATTTAAAATCAATCATATAACGTAATTTTGTATTTAGTTTCTATTGGAGATACACCGAAGTTATTAGAATATGTTAATATTCATTTTATGATTAAGTTAATCTTCCTATTGTTATTAGGAAATACCAAAGTTTGGTCGGCTTAGTTGTATATATAAATTATTGTTTGTAAACCTAATAAAGCAAGGCAGTTTAATATCAAGTTCTACATGGTATCAGAGCTAAAAATCTAAGACCTAAAATCTTTTTGTTTCGATTTCTGTTTTTTCTCAAGCTTTCGAAGTTCGAAATCTTTGTATCGGTGTTGTGATGCTCTCTAGTTGAGATTCAGAGAAGATGGTTGACGGAGAAGACGTGTCGTCGGTGTCTAGAAGTGGCGCCTCTGATGGATCTAAAGGTGGAGAAGATCGAAGTTGGTGAGGTTGTTACACCGTACACGTTGTACAGATCAGACAATCCCGAAGCTTTGATCACTTCGATCATGTTTACTGGAGAGAAGTACAACGAGTGGTCTGTGGAGATGCTTAACGCTCTTTAAGCTAAACGTAAGTTAGGTTTCATCAATGGCACTTTGAAGAAACCCGGTAATTCTAGTCCTGATTTCGAAAAGTGGCTATCAGTAAATTCAATGATCGTCGGGTGGATTTGTTCGTCCATCGAGCCAAGACTTGAGAGTACGTTGACTTACATCTCCGATGTGTGTCAGCTTTGGGCAAATTTGAAGGAGAGTTTTTCAGTGGGGAACGAGGTTCAAGTTCATCAATTAAAGGCTCAGCTTGCGTCATGTAGACAATATGGGCAACCTGTTTTGGATTATTTTGGTCGTCTTTCCAAGTTATTGGAAGAGTTGCAGGTGTATCGTCATGTTCATGTTTGTTCTTGTGGTGCTGCTGCAGCTATCGCGAAAGATCAAGAAAAAGTGAAGGTTAATCTGTTTGTCATGGGCCTTGACGACTCTCGATTTGGAGGAATTTGTACCACTATCATCGGTATGGATCCTCTTCCTTCACTCGGTGAGATATACAACAAAATTGTCCAAGAAGAACAGCGTGTTGCTTCTGCTTGGGGTCGTGAACAACAAAAAGAAGTAGAGGGGTTTGTTGCTCGTGGATCACCATAATTGTCAGACTTGTCCTCTGCCATCAAACCTGATCTTTCGGGAAAGATGGATAAATCAATTCAACGATCACGCACCACCAACGCATTGTGTTCCCACTGTGGAAGAGCCGGTCATGAGAAGCATGATTGCTGGCAAATTGTGGGGTTCCATGATTGGTTTGTTGAGCGCAACAAAAGTACTGGTGGTTGTGGGAGAGGTGGTCGTGGTGCTGGTGGTCAAAACTTGGGATATGGTCGCTGTCAAGCTAACGTAGCTCATGCTACTAGCTCCAATGCATCTTCATTCCCGGAATTTACGCATGGTCAATAGAAAATTATTTCTCAGATGATCCAGGAAAAATCAGGATCAGGTTCCTCTGATAAACTGTCCGGTAAGCCTGCACTTGGCGATGTTATTTTAGACACTGGTGCGTCTCACCATATGACGGGAAATATATCTCTTTTGACTAATGTCGAGATGATTTCACCTTGTTCTGTTGGCTTTGCGGATGGTAGTAAAACCATGGCATTGAGTATGTGTGTTTTTCCTCTTTCATCAAAAATCTCCTTGATGAATGTGTTATACGTATCAGACTTGAACTGCACTTTGATTTCTGTGGCAAAGCTCTTGAAACAAACCAACTGTTTTGCAACGTTCACTGATACACTTTGTGTTTTACATGACCGTTTTTCGAGGACCCTTATTGGAGCCGGTGAAGAGCGTGATGGGGTCTACTATTTTACGGATATTGTTTCGGCAAAGAGGTATTCGGCTAACGGTACTTCGGATAAAGTCTTGTGGCATCAACGGTTGGGCCATCCCTCGTTTTTAGTCTTTTCAGATTTGACTTTGTTTTCAAATAAGTCAGCTAGCTCTAGTCCATGTGACACTTGTTTTAGAGCTAAGCAAATCGATAAGTTTTTATGATAGTTTGAATAAAACAACAGAATGTTTTGCTCTTATTCACTTTGATGTTTAGGACCCTTATCGTGTTCCTTCTTCATGCAGTGCATCATATTTTTTAACTATTGCTGATGACTTCTCTCGGGCAGTATGTACATACTTTTTGCTTGCCAAATCTGAGGTCAAAACGGTTTTGACTCAGTTCATTGCATATGCGGAGAAGCAATTTGACAAGTCAGTTAAGATGGTTCGTAGTGATAATGGTATGGATTTTATGTGTCTTTCACCGTTCTTTCGTGATAAAGGCATTCTTCATCAAACGTCTTGCGTTGGAACACCTCAGCAAAATGGTAGAGTTGAAAGAAAGCATAGGCATATTCTTAATGTTTCCAGAGCTATCATGTTTCAAGCTAGCTTGCCAATGAAGTTCTAGAGAGAAGCTGTTCTCACCGCTGCATATTTGATAAATCGCACACCGACTGCGATTCAACAAGGACGATCACCATATGAGCTTCTTCATGGGGTTAAACCTGATTATTCTCAGTTACGAGTATTTGGTTCAGAGTGTTACACTCATCGTGTCACTTGTGATAAAGACAAGTTCGGTGAGCGGAGTCGCCATTGTGTGTTTGTTGGTTACCCTTTTGGCAAGAAAGGATGGAAAGTTTATGACATTGAGCGTAATGAGTTTTTGGTTTCTCGTGATGTTATTTTTAGAGAAGTTGTTTTCCCTTTTGCTGCACCAAAGCTTGTGCAACATCATTCGTATACTCATGTCGTGGACTGTGATGAAGATTGGCTATTTCCGCCAATCGTAAGGGGGAGTACTGATGTTGCTACTGAAGATGTTATGCAAACTTCTACGCCTGTTTCAGATTTGCATGTTCCATCACATGTGCCTCAAACAGCACATGATACTGCACCTGCATCAACAACTGAAACAGAGCCCACAATAACTAAAACAGAGCTGTTGCAACCTGTTTCACCTGTTCCAGCGAGTTTGTCTCCAATGGTTACTACTCCTACTGTCGAATTACTGGATCGTGGACATCGTGAGAAGACCAAGTCAGTTTTGTTAAACGATTTTGTATCATATACTGCCACAAGTGACCCTATAACTCATCACGCTCCTCCCGACTCCACATCCCATCAGGCCTCGTCAATGGTCCAAGGTAAAACTCTATACCTTTTGTCTGATTTCCTTACGGACTCTCAATTTTCTCCAGGTCACCGCGTGTATTTAGCAACTATTACAACAACGGTTGAGCCTAAACATTTTAAGGAGGCCGTAAATATTAAGGTATGGGATAATGCTATGGCAAAAGAGGTGGTTGCGCTTGAGGACCTTCATACTTGGGACATCACTGACTTACCACTTAATAAAGAAGCTATTGGAAGTCAATGGGTCTTCAAAATCAAGTATAATGTCGATGGTACAATTAAACGATATAAAGTTCGTCTTGTGGTTCAAGACAATAATCAAATTGAAGGTGAAGACTATGGCGAGACCTTTGCTCCGTACTCTTCTCCGTCTTGTCGCGGCTAATAAATGGGAAGTCTCCTAAATTGATGTTCATAATGTGTTTCTTCATGGGGATCTCAATGAAGAAGTCTATATGAAACTTCCGCCAGGTTTTCGTCACAAGCATCCCTGCAAAGTTTGTCGTCTTCGTAAATCGTTGTATGGCCTTAAGCAGGCTCCGCGATGTTGGTTCAAAAAGCTCTTCGATGCGTTACTTAAGTTGAGTTTTGTTCAGGCTTATGATGATTCTTCGTTATTATCATATACTCGCAAAGGTATGGAGATTCGGGTTTTGGTCTATATTGATGACCTCCTCATTTGTGGAAATGATCCTTACATGCTTCAAAAGTTTAAAGATTATTTGACTCGTTGCTTTAAGATGAAGGACTTGGATCGCTTAAAGTATTTTCTCGGTATAGAAGTGAGTTGAGGTGAAGAAGGGATCTTTCTCTCACAACGAAAGTATGCCCTGGACATCATTGATGAAACGGTAATCTAGCTTGTAAACCAGCTCCGACACCTCTCGAGCAAAATCATCATCTCGCGACCGTTGATAGTCCGCTTCTTGATGATCCCACTAAGTATCGCAGACTTGTTGGTCGTCTTATATATCTTCTTAATACACAGCCAAAGTTGTGTTACTCAGTTCACATCTTAGCTCAATTTATGCAAGCTCCACAAGACGCTCATTGGCAAGCTGCTTTACGTGTGGTTCGGTTCCTCAAAGGTACATTGGGTAATGGCATTTTACTTAAGTCGAGTCCCGACTTGTCTTTAACCATTTATTGTGATTCTGATTGGACCACTTGTCCCTTGACACGAAGGTCTCTTAGTGCGTTTGTTGTCATGCTTGGTGGTTCCCCTATTTCTTGGAAAACTAAAAAGGAAAACACAGTTTCTAATCCTTCTGCTGAAGCAGAGTATCGAGCCATGGCAGCTGCTCTTCGGGAAATCAAATGGCTTCGTAGTTTGTTGAAAGAGCTTGGTATTGAACAATCTGCTCCAACACGCTTCTTCTGTGATAGTAAAGCTGCTATGCATATTGCTGCTAATCCTGTTTTCCATGAACGCACCAAGCACATCAAGAATGACTGTCATGCTGTTCGTGATGCGGTCACTGATGGAATCATAGTTACTGAACATATTCGAATCGATTCGCAAATTGCGGATGTTCTAACGAAGGCTCTTGGACGTGTTCCATTTCAAAAATTAATATCCAAGTTGGGTGTTCAAAATCTTCACCCTCCAACTTGAGAGGGAGTATCGGAGATACACCGAAGTTATTAGAATATGTTAATATTCCTTTTATGATTAAGTTAATCTTCCTATTGTAATTAGGAAATACCAAAGTTTGGCCGACTTAGTTGTGTATATAAACTATTGTTTGTAAACCTAATAAAGTAAGGCAGTTTAATATAAAGTTATACAGTTTCCATGAACATTACTAATAGCGAAAATCATTCTTCCTTGAATATCTCTCTTTCCATAAAAATTTATCTTTGACCAAAATTTCTCTGATCCACGTAGTTATGTTTGACGTATAAGTAGCTCCTAAATTAATTGACCAAATAATCTGGAATTAATATGATAGTATTCATACACTACAAGAGAAACTCTATTTTCTGACGGTCGAAACGGTGGGAAAACCGTCAGGAATGGACATTCCTTACCAATTTCTGACCATAATAGACTGTCAGTTTGAAATGGCCAGAAATACTGAACCCGTCAAAAAACGGTAAGAAATTATTGACGGCATCAACCCTCGGTAAGCGGTGGATAATTTCTGACCGATCTTTGATCACAATTCTTGACGAATTACCGACCACTTACTGACAACATATCCCGACGAACTCCCGATCAGTTTCTGACGATGTATCCCGACCACTTTCCGACGACATACCCCGACAAATTCCCTACCACTCTCCGACGAAATATCCTGACGATTTTGCGACCGATTACCGACGGGTCATATTTTAAATTTCTGACCGCATACTGACGGATACCGATAATTTTACTTTTTCTTTTTTTTATTCACTATATTATTTATTCCATATAATTATATTAAAATGAATAAATTAATATTTTGAACTAAAATATGAAAATAGAACTAAGATTGATATTAAAGTTCTACAATAATACCGAAAGGATTCAACACAAGATACTAAAAGATAATTAGATTAGTAAACAGCCTAAGATGTTGCAGATAGTAAACAGCTTAAGATAGTAAACAGCCTAACATAGTAAACAGCCTAACATAGTAAACAGCCTAAGATGTTGCCGAGGGAAACCTCTCCGGATATTTTTCTCTGAGGAATGACATCACATAAGACCCTTGAGCTTTCAACGTGTCGACCTCGTCTTGTACCGTTTTGATATGCTCGTCTTTCTCCAATAAAGTTTTCCGCAAACTCGCAATCTCTTGTTGCATTTCTTCAGTCTGAGTTTGAGAAGTAGAAGCAGAAACTTTGCTGATAATAGAAGCTTTATCCGACCCAAAGCGGCGGCCTTTTACGACTGGAATAGTCTGTGAAAAAATGATTAGTGAATAAACTTTTAAACACGTGTAATAATAAGTAAATTTTTTCACTAGAAGTAAGGAAATGTGTGCTAGAACTCTGATATCTCCATATTTAATCTGCAATTATCGTAAGAAAACCGAGCAAAGATAGCTTAATCAAAAACAAATGCAAAAACGTTCATAAAAACCCTCAGGTATTCAAGAAATAATATAACAAATTGAACAACATTCATGCTAACAGTGATAGATGTTAAAAATAAAATTTTGCAATTTATTGCCGCATATCAAAACTTCAACCAAAAGTCATCACAAATCTAATGGGAAGTACACTAAGTCATATAAATTTAGCAAGAGAAATAACTCTCTCCAACCAGTGAGATGTCATAATTAGAGTTCATAAGTCATAAGGAAACAACCAAGAGCCAAGAATCTCTGGAAACATCTGAGAGGATCCATATAAGCTAAACAAGAGCTTGAAAGAAATCTTAAAGCAGGATCAGTCTAGTAATCAAACCTTAAACACGCCCCAAACAGCAGAGCCTCATGGATAAAGCAATCAAAAACACAAACCCGAAAACCAGAAAAGTAAGGCAAAACGTTTTTGGACAGGATCACTAGTAACTTTAAACCTTAGCAGAAGCTCAGCATTCCAATATAAAACTCAGAGAATCGAAACACAAATTCCTCAAAACAGTGAAAGCAAGCTGACAATTAATAAATATTCACAGGCAAATCGATCACAGGACATATTGGAGAAGAGATTGAGGAACATACTTTTTCAACAATCTTGTCGATCTCCGACGTAGGCAAAGCGTCTAACTCCACCGAGCCATCCATCGAGAGCTGCGAGAGTTGGATATCTACCTCGTCATTTATCGTTTTGATGTAATGCGCAGCAACCGGGTGATATATCATGGTTTTTACCCTGTTTAGGCCATGATATAAGTCCTTTTATAGAGTCTTTATAGTATTTTGGAGTCTTTTAGAGTCTTTTACAGGTCTTAGCACGAATTGGAGCACAATTGGAATTATTGGAGTTCTTTGGAGCACTCTGGAGCGAAAGTGAAGTCTGATGACTAAGTGTCCGATTTCTACGACAAGCATCGATCGATACCCCCTGGTATCGATCGACACCCATCGGAGATATCATGGACCGCGACTTTTTATGAAGTTTTGGAGAATTGCAAAAGTGCCCAGAAGTCTCTGATAATTACAAGAAGACCCCAAGTCGTGAATTAGGTTATAAATAGGATTTTACAGCCATTGTTTAGGCTACGCTTTATTCTGCTTGAGTTTAAGAGAGATTTTTGGTGAGAGATACAAGTCTAATTTCCCTTCGTCCGAGATTAGATCTCAAAACCTTTGTCCCTCTTTCTGATTTATGAAAAGTATTTATTCAAACATGTCTTTTGATTTGATAGTCATGTCTGAGTAGATCTCTTGTTAGGTTTGGGGATTCTCATTAGGGATTTCTTTGAATGTTAGGTCGATTAGTTATTTAGGGTTCTAAATCTGAATTAGTTCTTCACCTTAGGTTGTTCTCAAAGCTAATTCTAGATTGATCTCCTAGAACTTAGATCTTAGGATAATTGATTAGGCACGACAGTGCAATTAATTACCTGATAGAACTAGGGTGAGCAAATTGATTATTCGCAAAGAAATTTGGTTTAAATCGATTTGTGAACATATCAAACTTGAAGTTAAGGCTGATTTATTCTTAGGGATTTGCAAAGAGATTTGGGATTCTGAAGTTTAGATTTAGATAGTTTTCGCAACGACAGTTGGTTAACTATGCATTAGTGATTGGGTTCTAGAACCGTGCTTAAACTGAACCCTGATTAGTTAGTTTATTTTACATTCATTGATTTCCTGAGAAATATCCCTGAACCTACTTTTTCCAATTGAATACACATCGTTTATTGTTTTCTGATTTCTGTTAAACCTGAACTTGCTTAGCTTAGCTTGAACTTATAGTTTATTGAGTGATTTCTGTGGATCCTTGTGTTCGACCCCTAGCTAGACTACGACAACTGCTTTAGTACTGTTAGGGTATTAAATTGAGCATATCACCGGGTCTTGAATCATCTTCGTTTTCTTGTTGGTGTGGAACTTTTCTAATGTCGTTGCCCAATCTGGTAACTCGCCAGTTCGTTTTTTCTGCAAGATTACATATTTAGATAATGAACAACAAGAATCCTAGATAAATAATACTATTAGAATAATTGGTTCCTCCCCGGTTTGTTATTTTCCTTATCATTAAACAACAATTACGTACTCTTAATTATCTTGTTTGTTACACAGGTTTTTCAAAACTTCTGAAAATGGTCGAAGAATACAAATTTAGAATCTGAATCACTAATCTAAGAATAGGCTTGATGTGCGTATAGCAAAGGTTTGGTTAAAACAATATCCAGACAATGTTTTCCACATATGACTCCATATTACCATTTAATTTATGTAGACTAAAATGGTTATTGATTTGAATTTGAAAATGCAAAAATTTGTATAACATGAAATATAACTAAGATGTTAAAAATATGAACTCTTACAGGATTAACAATAATCATCGATACACACTACAAGAGAAACTCTATTTCCTGATGGCAGTCTTGACCAATATAGATTCGTCAGTAATTAGTGACGGACTTACGACCGTTTTTTGATGAGCTATCGTTGGCGTCAGTAATCGGTCAGAAAACTTACCAGTCAGTAACCGGTCAGGAATTTCTGTTGTAATTATGACCGATTATAACGGTCAAGCCGTTCTTGACCGATTTCTCAGTCTTAAACATCTGTCAAAAAATAACTGACCAAGTTTTTACGACTATTATCCGTAAAAAAACAATTTTGACCGGTTCCGACGGATATATGGTCGTTGATATATTTGAAAAATTGCCGGTGATATAGGCGAATCGGTCAGGAAATATTCGGTCAAAATTCGGTCAATATACGGTCAGTATTCGGTCAGTATTCGGCTATAAATCGACTATAAATTTAAGTCTTTCCTCATTCACTACATTTCACCATTCATTCACATTTGCTAAGAGATTTCGGAAAACAAAAAAAAATGTCATCTTTAGATTCTTTTAATTATTTTCGATCGTGGATGGATAAACCGCACAAGAAAGATGATGGATCCGGAGCAGCTACAAATGAGTTCATCGCAGGTCAGTGACAGACCAATAATTTTTTTTACGTAGGTCAGAAAATAGAGATTAAATTCTGACACCGTTTGTTTTTCAACTTGTGAAAATTGTAACCCATTTAAAGCCATATCAAGTTTAGTTTGGTTATGTGTGAATGCTTACATTTTTCATAAAATTTATGAAAATATAATTTTGTATGAGAAAATTAAATATTAAATTTACTAATTATTAGACACAATTTCATTTGTTGGAACTTGGAAGTTGGAACATATATATACGGCATAGTGCCAAAAATTATCAATATATTTGTTATTAATTTTTTTATTAAAACAATATATTTGCTAATTCCAACAGATATATTTTCGAAAAATAAATTTGTGAACAAGCTCAATGAAAGTGGAACAAAAAAAAAAATACACTGATTAGAGTGATTCCTTTCATTCTATTTGATTATTTGATTTTGTCAAAATACGTACCTTTCATTTGAACCGGGAAACTTGGTTAATTCAGTAATTAAGAATCTTATTATATAAAGCAGGATCCCTCAACGTGAGCGCGACACGTATGCAAAATTATAACTCACGAGATCGTGACATTTGTCACGGTTTGTTAATTTAGATCTTGACATGTGTCAATTTAATTAAAAAGTAAAAATAATATAACTCACGAGATCGTGACATTTGTCACGGTTGTTAATTTAGATCTTGACATGTGTCAATTTAATTAAAAAGTAAAAATAAATTAAAATAAATATTAAAAAATGTTAAACTAAAAAAAGGCAATCTTAATAAAAATGAATTAAAGTAAATATTAAAAGGTGTAAAGTAAAAAGGCAATCTTACAAAAAAAATATATAAGTATAAGTAAGGAAAACTTATAATAAAGGAAAGTGACAAAGGAAACTTAAAAGTTTATAATCTACAATCACGATCAAACTTAAAAAAGGAAAATTATAAATATACTCTAAACTTAAAAGAAAAATTATTAATATACGATTTAAAATCGATTCATAACACTAAAAAGTAAATGGAAAAAGTAGTTATGTATAGATTAAGAAAAATTAAACAAAAATTATAAAGAAAAGTCAAAGTTAAAAAAACCCATATTTTAGTTTAAAATAAATAAATTAAACAATAGATTACAATTATAAAAATAAAATGAATAAAATCCAAATTTTATTAAAAAAACATATTTCAATTTAAAATTAAGAAATTAAACAATAGATTACAATCCTAAAAAGCTAAAGTTTTAAAAAAAGAAAGAACAATTAGTAATTCTTAAAAAAAATCACACACTTAAAAAGTAAAATAATCCTAAAAGAAAAAAAATTCTCATTCCTCGACTCTAGATAACCAAATTGATACCTTATCAATTTTCCATTCATAATTTTAACATGTAAATTTTATAATTTACAACCACGACCAAAATTAAAAAATGAAAATTATAAATATATACTCTAAACTTAAAAGAAAAATTATTAATATACGACCAAACTTAAAAATTTATAATCATTTCCATTATGACAAAAGGAAACTTAAAAAAAGAAAATTATTAATATACAACAACGACCAAACTCTATATAATAATCTACACATTTCTAAATTTTTTAAAAAGGAATAAAAGCCCAAAAAAAAATTAAAAAAACATATTTCAGTTAAGAATTAGTAAAATTTTTATCATATAAAACTAAATGTTTCAAAAATGCTAATTCACCTGATCGCGACATTTGTCAAGTCAAAGTTGGAAATATTTAAAATTGATTAATAAAAAACTTTAAAATTCTTATTCATAATCTTAAAAGAGAAAGTTACTAAAAATAAAATTAATTATAATTAAAAAAGAAAAGTTATAAATATACTCTAAACTTAAAAGAAAAATTATTAATATACGATTTTAAATCGATTTCTAATTCTAAAAAGTAAATGAAAAAGTAGTTATGTTTAGATTAAGAAAAATTAAACAAAAATTATAAATAAAAGCCAAAGTTAAAAAAACCTTATTTTAAATTAGAATAAATAAATTAAAAAATAGCTTTGGATACGATTTTAAATTTTACCCACGATCAAATTTAAAGTTGGATCTCTCAATATGAGTGTGACACGTAAGATTATAATATATGTGAGTGTGGAATTTTCATAGATTCCACCCTCAATAACCATCTTAACCTTTTCAAACCGTGATGTGGGATCTCTCAATTGGAGTGTGGGTTATAGTTTTTTTTAAAAAAGTAGTTATGTTTATATAATAAGATATCGTATTATATAAAGTTGGATCTCTCAATGTGAGCGTGACACATATGATAATTCTCACTCACGAGATCATGACATTTGTCACGGTTAATTTAGATATTGACATGTGTCAGTTTAATTTAAAAAACAAATGAATTAAAGTAAATATTAATCAAATTAGTTTTAATTTATAATTTATCCTAAAAGGCAAGATTAATATAGTAAGGAAAAAATATTTTGTAGTTTTCCATTTAAATTAAGAAAATTAATCATAAAAGAAAAAGAATTTTAATTTTTCACCTCTATATAAACCACAATTTGGTATTATATCAATTACAAAAAAAAAATCCAATAATCGTATCCACAACTATTTACTGCATCTATTCACCAAATTTTTCTTTCAATGTATATATTTATTTTATCGTAAACTTTGTTTCTAAATTTATGTATAAGATATTTTCACGGGTGATCTAATTTTGTTTTCCATTTTATCATCTTTCATTTTTTTCACGGGTTATAAAATATTAAATTATAAACCCGCATATATGCGGGTACTTATCTAGTTAGTTATAAATTCATATCTAAGAAAGCAGAAACCAAATCAAAATGTATATTTTCCTCAGTTTTGTTCAAATTAGTTAATATAATTTATACTTCTTTCTGAAAGCGAAACGTCATATAAACCGTACAACAACCGGTTTGGAAATACTATAAAACAAACCAAATTCGGTTCGGTCTCTATTAGATTGTTTTTGTTTTGTTTCCATAAGCGTATCATTAACTTGTAATACAATAAAATAAAGATTATGTTCATGGCTCTTTTCGTCTATCCCAGTAAAAATTCGTTAATAATAAACAAGAAATCCTATAATAATAATAAATAAGAAATCCTATAAACAAGTTCCAAAGTAAATAAGAAAAGAAATCCTATAATAATAAACGAACAAAATACCGAAATACACTTTAAACCTTTATTTAACGTGAAACTTCTTTGTATATGTTCTTCACATCATCAACGAAAATGCACCACAAGTTAACAATCTTTGACAAGTACAAATGTTCTATCTGATCTAGTTCGGTCTAATTCTAGTTTTTTTTTTTTTTTTTTATAATTGGTCACACTTCTAGTTATTTAAAATCTTAAATTTTGATTAAAGAATGTTAGTTTGTGAATATACCTTGCTTGTGGCGTCTTTAAGATAGAGTTTTCAGCTATTTGATTCCGCTATTATATGATAAATCAGGCTATTTATTTCAATTAATTAATATATATATAAATTGAAATGATACATTTATTGGTTAAAGATTGAATTCGATCGAAATGTGAATATAAAGAATAAAATTTTATATATTTTACCAAGGTTAATTGACCTCCCTAATAACTATGTGGGTTCGTCAATGACTCAATGTCGCAGGTTTTAAAAAATTCATGGATTTTGCCACACAACAGGACCGCACCAAGAAAACGTGTAAGATGTACTGCCCATGTTCTATTTGTCGTAATCGTAAATTCATACCCGCTAATGAAGTATTGCACCATTTGTATGATGACGGGTTTATGCCTGGTTCGGTTCCGGTTCGGTTCGGGTATCCGAAATATTTTATAAGAGGAACCATTCGGGTATTTGTAATTATTCTATTCGGTTCGGTACCTTCTAATTTGGTTCAGTTCCGGTTCAGTTTTTCGGTTTCGGGTATTTTGCCCAGGCCTAATTATAAGTGATTAAATATGTGTGTTTTAGTACTTATAATTTTTAAGAAAAAACAATTGATCTGGTTTAATAGTTATTACACTAACCGGTTCAGTAAGAGGTCAAAAAATAACTGACCGATTTTTGACAGTATGTATTTTTTCAAAGCGCCAATATTTTACACAAATTTTTTTGTCTATCCCGCCATGTTTTTAATTATTTCCTGACCAAATTCCCACCATGTTTTTAATTATTTTTTAAACACATTTTTTTTTTCTCAACATTTCTCTCTGTCTCGAGACCATTTTCTTCAGATTCCCCAAAAACCATTTTTGTCCACTCCACCTTTCAACTTCCGATTCCCAACAAATCATTTTCGTCCACTCCACCTTTCAACTTCCGATTCTCCATCGCCGGCTGGTTCTCCTCCTCGTCGCTTCCTCCGACTGGCCCCTCCTCTCCGTATTTTCCTCCGACTCTCCTTCAACAATGTTAGTGTTTTTTGTATGGATTTGGATGTGTTGTTTAGGGATTAGCATTAGAACTTTGGATTAAGTACAATTATGTTGTTAATTTGTTTTGATTTGGGCTTTCTTTAAGCATGTGAATTTTGGATTCGGGATTTCATTATGCATGTTAATTTTTGGATTTAGGATTCAATTTGCTTGATTTCTATGTATAAATATGCTGTTTTTTTATTATTCTTGATATTGTAAATTAATTTTAAGAGGTTTTATGTTTCATTTTCGTAGGTATAGCCGGTTTCTTGATTCGATGGGACCAACACCAAATAATGAACGGGAAAATGCGGGATCGTCGGCTAGAACCACGTCCGGTTCTTCAGCACCATCAACTTCGTCACAAAATTCCCCGCCTAGGGTGATGTCCTTGGAGAGCTTGATCGCACAACCGGGTCGTGACAATATGCCGAAGCTCGACCCCAACGGTGTTGACGGGACTTGGTAAGTTCTTATAATGTATAGCAGAAATATGTTCGTATATATAATTTTGTTTTGCGTTTATATATAGGTTTCAATATAATAATAACGGGATTACAAAATCAATGTTGAAGATGTACCAACATTTTCTCGATAAGGCTTATGAAGACTACGATTCAATTCCGCAAGATACGCGGGATCAATTTTTCCGATGTTTTGCGGTCAGTTAACACATGTTTAACATTGTAATTTTTTTAAAAGGGTTTCTAGCTTTAGTTTATTCTATTTTTGTCGTCTTTTTGGCAGCAAGATTTCACATGGCATCCTAGCATTCACGACAAAGTCAAAATAGCTTACCACCAAAGAGCAAAGGATCACTACTCGGCTACGCTGTATCAGTGGAAGATGTCATTCAAGAATGGAGGCAAACCTCCCAAATTCAAGAAAGATAATGCCTTTTGGGAATACATTTTTGCGTATTGGGAGTCGGAATCCACCGAAGTAGTTTCGTCAAGACAATCGAAAAACCGGATGAGCCAACGGGGCAGGAAGGGTATCTCGACCCACAACGGAGGCTCGACATCAATTCCTTCATTCCGAGCAAATTGGGTAACTTTCTTAATTATATAAGTTATTGCATTGGTTTACCGTATCAGAAAAAGACATATATAGCATCTTCCCGTTCATTATTTGGTGTTGAAGGGCATGCTGATTTGGATGCAAAGTTGAATGTGAGTCTTTTGCATGTTTGTGAGATTAAAAGGATAACTTTCATAGCATCTTCTGATCTTCACCCTCTCTCGCAAAAAGCTTAGAAAAGATATACAAACTTTATGTGTGCATTTCTTGCATGTGTTAGTCTCCATTGTTTTATCTTGCGTGAATGTTTGATGTGAGGTCTCATTGGTAGTATGTGAGAAAGATGCCTCTAAACTTTCATTAAGTCAGCTTTTTTTCTGAACTCCAGCATACTGATTAGAAATGAAACGCTTTACTTCAAAAATTCACCAATGAATCACTTTTTAAAAAACGCTTATGATTCTGCAGAGATCAATGCCTAGGATAAAACAAACCGGGGAGGAACCAATTATTCTAATAGTATTATTTATCTAGGATTCTTGTTGTTCATTATCTAAATATGTAATCTTGCAGAAAAAACGAACCAGCGAGTTACCAGATTAGGCAACGACATTAGAAAAGTTCCACACCAACAAGAAAATGAAGATGATTCAAGACCCTGTTGCTGCGCATTACATCAAAACGATAAATGACGAGGTAGATATCCAACTCTCGCAGCTCTCGATGGATGGCTCGGTGGAGTTAGACGCTTTCACTGTTTTGAGGAATTTGTGTTTCGATTCTCTGAGTTTTATATGGGAATGCTGAGCTTCTGCTAAGGTTTAAAGTTACTAGTGATCCTTTCCAAAAACGTTTAGCCTTACTTTTCTGGTTTTCGGGTTTGTGTTTTTGATCCTGCTTTAAGATTTCTTTCAAGCTCTTGTTTAGCTTATGGATCCTCTCAGATGTTTCCAGAGATTCTTTTGCTGACGTGGCAGGAGGATTCTAAAAGCGATATAGGGTTTTGGCTGCGTACGCTGCAACTCAGGATCACGGTAGCCGGCCGTCGGAAGACACCATGTCGGAGCCGGAGAAGATTACGTCTCAGCTCGCTCAACACGGTTCACAGGCTCCATCTAAACCATTATGGACAACCATTGTTCAAAACAAGCAAACACTCTCAAAACATGATTTCGGTGTATCGATGATCAACGGTGGAGATTATGGATGAGATTATCGAAAGGATCAGCCCCTCTATGGGAGGATATTCTCATCGGTAAATATCTATCAACAACACCTCATGTGGCAAAGGTCCATGTGATAGTCAATAAGATTTGGACCATAGGGGATAAATTACTGAAAATCGATGCTTTCGTCGTGAATTAAACCACGATTAAGTTCCGAATGATAGTTCAGTTCGAGCACAAATTCTAAGGAGAGGAATGTGGAATATCGCAGATGTCCCAATGATTGTATCGAAGTGGACACCGGTGATTGAAGAAGCTCAACCTGAAATGAAATCTATTCCGATGTGGATCATTCTTTAAAACGTTCCACCGAAGATGTTTCATGGAAAGGGACTCTGTAGGAGAACCCAAGAAACTGCACTCGGATACAGTATTATGCAAAAGTTTTAAAGAGGCAAAGATATTTGTCGAAGCAGACTTAACGAAAGAGTTGCCAAAATCATATTGTTTCAAATCAGAGATGGGTGTGGATGCGATGGTAGAATTTAAGTACCCGTGGCTTCCACCAAGATGCACGAAGTGTTCAAAATGGGGCCTTTTGACGGATACCTGCCTGGTGAACGCAGGGGAAAAGAAAATGTTAATAAGATCCCACAGAGAAGGAACAAATTTGATGAAGCCTATTGATCTGGTATTGATTACTCAAGAAGAAATCGATGCGGAGGTCTGTCTTGTAGAAAGAGAAGGAGAAAATAAAAACGAAGCGGATCAGGCTTCTAATCTTTTGAGCAATGTATTGGATATCGAAACTGAGGGAAAAAGACTTTGGGGGAAATATTGGATGTTGAAACTAAGGGAATGATTTCAAACACTGAGGGAACGAAGTTAGTCACTGAATGGAAAGAATTTCGAAACTGAGGGAAATATTATTTTGAGGACATAATCGGATATCAAAGCTGAGGGACAGAGTTTTGATGCTCAAAGTCCTGAAGAAGTCGAGAAGGTCACACAAACTGAGGCAGAGGAGGGTTCATGGGGTCATGTCTCACCGGCAAAAGTGGGACGATTTGTAGAGAAATCAGGGGGAGAGAAAGACCAATTTTCGGTTTCATCATCACGATTCTCGGTTCTCGCTGCAGGAAAGGAAGAAAAAGGAGGAACCAAAGATATAGGGAAAGTTGGCGGAGCGGAACAGGAGAGGAAGTTGCGAGAAAGGGACCCATGCGTACCAATGGATGACGATATAGAAGAAGGTGAACTGATAATTTCAGGAAAAATTTCGAAAAATAAATCAATAGAGAAGCAAGAGGAACATGGAACGCGCATACCACTCCCCCGAGCCTCCAAGTCATCCCATCGAATTTTAGGCGACTCTACTGCTCCAAGTACATCGGATAAGCATCATGGTACTTCGAGTAAAAGGGCACCAAAGAAAAAAATTGATTAATGTCGGATTTCTACTAGAATGTGCGCGGTTTCAACAAAATATCAAAACATTATGTGGTCCGTAGTTAGGTAACTAATGATCTAATGCAATTTGGTTGCTTGTTGGAGACGAGAGTTAAGGAGAACAAAGCAAACCAGATTTTTTTTTCAGTGTTTCACGGTTGTTATTTTCTGTCGAATTATGAACATCATAGGCATGGTCGTATTTGGGTCATTTGGAAGGAAGAGACGAGGCTTACGCCAGTGTTTAAGAGTGATCAATTGATCACGTGTTCGATATTATTAAAAGAACAGAAGGAAGAATTTTTCTGCTCCTTCGTATACGCTTCAAACTTTGTAGAAGAGAGAAAGAAGCTATGGGAGGATTTAAGGAGTCAGCATGACTCTCCACTGTTTCGTAATAAACCATGGCTGATTTGTGGGGATTTCAACGAGATTTTGGAAAGTGCAGAGCACTCAAATTTTCACGACTCACCGAATATTCCATTGGGAATGAGGAACTTCGAAGACACAGTCAGAGATTGCTCGCTTCTTAATCTAGGATACCACGGTCCACTATTCACGTGGTGTAATAAGAGAGTGGGTGGATTGATTTGTAAAAAACTGGATAGAATATTGGTGAATGATGAGTGGCTGAATTTGTATCCGCAATCGTATGGAGTTTTTGAGGCAGGTGGTTGTTTGGATCATTTGAGGGGAAGATTTAGTCTACAAGCTGATCTGGTGCGAGGAAGGAGGCCATTTAAGTTCTCAAATGTTTTAGCAACCCTACCTCAATTTGAGAAAGTGGTGAGTGATCACTGGGATAATACAACTCCACTATTCGTATCTACATCAGCAATGTATAAATTTTCAAAAAAACTGAAATCCCTAAAGCCCACCCTCCGAGTTTTGGGGAAAGACAAACTTGGAGACCTGCCACATCGGACACGGGAAGCCCATGAGGAGCTCTGCTTGAAGTAGACAACCACGTTAAGCGATCCATCACCGATAACAGTAGAAGAGGAAGTATCGGCATTCGCGAGATGGCAACACTTACCGGACTTGGAAGAAAGGTTCCTCCAACAGAGAGCTTGAATTTTTGGATATTGAATCAGAATTTTAATTTTGTTTTTTTTTCTTTTGTTCTTACTAGTAGTCACAAATCAGTCTCTAAATTACGACTGATAGTGGGAGTCACATATTAGTCTCTTAATTATGACTGATATTGGTAGTCACATATCAGTCTCTAAATTACGACTGATAGTAGGAGTCACTATGTGGTCGCAAATTTGTGACCGTTTTGCGACCAATGTATTTAGCGACCAAATATTTGCGACTATTTTTTTTGGTGACCATTTTGGGACTCTTTTTGGGGTCGTAAAAATTGTGTTTTCTTGTAGTGATGGGTGGCCTGGACAAAACAAAACCTCTTAAGAAATGTCAGTTTTTGGGTGGCACCGGTTTCGACTATTGGCTCATGGATCTGGAGGAAACTTCTAAAACTGCGGGACTTAGCGGCAACATTTCTGAAGGGTGAGGTATGTGATGGACTTTCTCTATCCTTTTGGCATGATGACTGGCTCCCTCAGAGAAGGTTAATTGATAAAACTGGTTCGGAGAGACCTCGGATATTTGGGATACCCATTACAGCAACGGTTGCTGAAGCATTTGGTCTGAATGGCTGGCGTATCCGTCGAACCAGAATCAGTCAGCTTGGTCCACTAATAGCGCACATCTGCTCGCATCCGGGCCACAATCAGATAGTGAATCAGATGTTTACCTCTGGCGACATAAGCCAGCAGAGCATCGACCTCAGTTTTCGTCTTCTCATACTTGGTGGAAGCTGATTTGGTTTGCCCAAACTATACCGAGGTGTGGGTTTATTTCCTGGCTAGCTATGCACAATAGACTTTCCACGAGGGACCGTATGCAGAGATGGGGAGCTTATCAGCCATGCATCTTATGCGGTGAACCAGAGGAAACTAGGGATCACTTATTCTTCGTGTGTCCGTACTCATATACGGTATGGAACGAGGCTGTGGGAAATTTACTCCGGAACGGACAAACCCCGGATTGGACAGAAACAATTAGGCTACTATCCACACAACGGGGGACTATCAGCATTAGATACTTGTCCGACTCTGCTTTCAAGTCACGATCTATGCGATTTGGAGGGAACGGAATTCGTGCATTCATCATACAAGCTACAATACGGTGAGCCAGCTCGTCCGTCTCATTGACAAGCTAATCCGAAACAGAATTACGTCCTTGAACTACACCTCTAATCCATGAATTCAAGAGCTTTTACAACGATGGTTTGGAAGTCGATAAAGGGTATTGACGATCCCAAAATTATTTGATTTCTTAGTAGCTTCGTAATCCTTTTTGTACATATTTCTTGACACAGCTGGATAAATTTCATATTTCATCAAAAAAAAAAAATGCATCTGAAACACTTCAACAAAAAAAAATTAAAATAAATAAATAATGCATCTGAGACTAATTAAAGAGGCTATAAAAGCATCAGCATCCGTGAGACACTTTTAGTGCTCAAGATAAAAAAAAATTAATTTTTTTTTTAAGTTAAATAATTTAATTTAAAAAATAAAAAAATGGACCAATCACAATATGACACTTATGAGAAGGGTGTCTCCAATTTTTTTTTTTTGGTGAGACACCATCTCTTTTCTTTCTTTCTTCACTTTTAATTTGTTTCTTTTTTTTTATATAGGAGGTGTCTCATTGAGACATCCCTATTGCTGATGCTCTAACATTATGAGGGAATCAATGATTTTTTAGACAAAGGAAGATAGCAAGTTACGTTAAGAGCGATTCCATGACGGCCTTGTCCTTGTCTTTTTCTCTGTTTCATCTCTTATATTCGTAATCTCTCTCTAGGTTCTTTCCTTCGATGCTTCCATTATCATCTTCTACTTCATCTCTTATATTCGTAATCTCTCTCTAGGTTAATATATATTATCGTCTATTATGTTTGTTATTTTTTGTGTTTTTGGATTGGTCAGGTTTAACCGGATTAGATATTATCAAACCAATAATCGGTTGGTTTTGAATCTATTTTGATGCATTTCATTGTTTAATCTCGTGGGCGAGAACGAGATCGTGTTGAGTTTGGAAAAGCTAAAATCCATTTGACTCGAATCAACGTCCACTAAAGAGGGTGTATTGAACCAAAAATTTGGAAAGTTTGAGTTTTATTAAGTTTTTAGATAATTTTGGATGAATTAGAAAGTTGTTATTTTTTTTTTTTTTGTTCTAAAATGTCATTTCATTAAAACTGGTTAACACAAATGGTTCTTTTCTTGTACCACAGAGAAGGTACGCAGAGAACTTTTTGCTAAAGAGTCAGCTAATTAAAAAAATATCTCAACTAATTAAAAAAAATATTTTTAATTAAATAATGTAATTACAAAAAAGAAAAACAAATGAGGATTTGACACCTAGATAATGTTATCTTATTTTGTGTTTCACGGGAGACATGATTGTGTCTCACAATCACCTTTTTCAATTTGTTTCATTTTTTTATTCTCTTGAGACACACTTTCTTATGTGCAATGTGGATGCTCTTTTTTTAGACACACTTTTTAGACACATTTTCTTATGTGCAAAGAATTTGACACACTTTTTTTAGATTGGCTTTTCTTGGAATAAAAATGAAAGACACATCGAGGAAACTAGATGCAATTTGGGAGATATCCCGTAGGATCCCATAAATTTCTGATAAAGGTGGTCCAATCGTGATTGCTCGGATCGGCGATTTGGAGTCTGAGGCGAAGCAGATTTTTGTGAATCCCAACTCGAGTGCCTGCGACATCGCCAATCGGATGGCTAGAGCCTCCGCTGCCAATCGGATGGCTAGAGCCTCCGCTGCCACCGGCTAGAGCCTCCGCTGCCACCGGCGAGCTCACACACTTCAATGCCTTCGATTTTTGCAGGAGGATTTCTTTTTGATTTGATTCGAAGACCCATCCTAAATCTGTTGCAGCTATATCTTCTCTCCAAGCGCCATCCGTGAAGCATCTGATAGCATCAGAAGGAAACTTTGGTCTCCAGTTTTTCCGCTGCACAGGTGAGATCACCTGGGTCGCTGGTTGAGCCCATTGCCATTCTCTTGCTCCTTTGATTGAGTTTATAATTGTTTCGTTTGCAGTGAAATTCCGATCGTTGAAGATGCGATTATTCCGAGCAGTCCATAGATTCCAGAGGATCCATGGGAAGAGGGGACCAGTTCCGACGCCTGATGGTGGTAGACATATCGCCGATTTGAGGGCTTTGAGTCCCAAAGCGATATCTTGGAAATTGTTCGATTCAATTGTTTCCTTGTATGGTGCTAACCTCCAGACTTGTTGAGCAAAACTGCATTTGAATAGTATGTGTAGTGCCGATTCGCGTTCTCCGCATCGAGAGCATCTCGAGTGCGGGATTATTCTCCGCATCGAGAGCATCTCGAGTGCGGGATTATTCTCCGCTTAACAAGGTTCTCTCCCACTGGCAACGCTCCCTGCATTATTTTCCAGAGGAATAACTTTAGTGTTTGCGAGAATTTATCATCCCATATCTCGCTTTGCCAATTAAAATCTCGCATCAATCCTGCAGGCGGTAGTTCCCAATTTCCTTCAGAGCAGGCCGTGTGGTACCCAGATCTTGCTGAGTACTCTCCTGTTAATGAAGGGAGCCATATGTGTTTGTCTTCAACATCACACTCACTAGGCTTTATGCATACAATCTCCCTCTCAAAAGTTGGTAGAAGTTCTCTAATCCGATTCACATCTCATTCCTTTGAATTTGGTAAGAACAAGTCCACCACTTTCATATCGTATACTTCTTTTTGTGCTGGTCCTATGGGTCGGATCTGCTTTTCTGTCGATATCCATGTGTCTTCCCATATACTTGTATTAATCCCGTTTCCAATAGCTTTACCCAGATTCTTTTTGAGGAGATCTCTACCCATCAAGATTCCTTTCCACCCATGAGAGGCTGATTCTGAGCATGTGCAGTCCAGGAAAGTAGTTGAATGAAAGTATTTTCCTTGTAAAACTCGACTTAAAAGACACTCTGGTTTTGTGAGAAGGCGCCAGCTTTGCTTTGCTAGGAGAGCTTCATTGAAGAGTTGGATATCTCTAAAGCCTAAACCCCCTTCTCTTTTCCCTCTTGTGAGTTTGTGCCATGCCACCCAGCATATTTTCTTCTTTTCAGGGTTTGCGTCCCACCAGAATCGTGTAAGTACGGATTGTATTCTTTTACAGAGGCTTACTTGTAATTTGAAGCATGACATCGTGTATGTAGTCATGGAGAGTACTGACTTGAGTAACACCATTTTCCCAGCATTTGACGGGATCTTTGAAGACCAAGAGATAGATTTCTGTCGGATTCGGTCTACCATAGAGCTAAATAGTTATGCTTTCTTCCTGCCAAAATGCTCAGGAAGTCCCAGGTATTTCCCCCCTCGTCCTTCTGTTTCTATTCCCAAATCTCGTTTTACTCTATCACGAGTGATCTGTGGAGTTCTCTTGGAGAAAGTGATTGCAGATTTTTGGCAGTTTATTTTCTGTCCTGATGCTGTTTCGTAACTGTGTAGAATATCCCAGAGAGCTTTGCAGTTTTATGTACTGGATTTACAAAAAAACATGGTATCATCAGCGAATAGCAGGTGATTTATCTTCGGGCTACCTCTAGCTACCTTGATTCCAGCAAGTTTTGCATTTTCTTGTGCTTCATTGCAAAGGCCCGAGAGTACCTCACTGCACAGTATGAACAAATATGGAGAGAGGGGGTCTCCTTGGCGTATTCCCCGATGAGGTATGATTGCTCCTCTTGCTTCACCATTCATTAGTATCGAGAAATTAACTGTGGTAACACACTGAGTGATCCAATTGATCCAGATTGGGTGAAAGCCCATTTTCTCGAGAACTAGGCTGATGAACTCTCATTCTATTATGTCATATGCTTTGCTCATGTCTGTTTTTACAGCCATTGATCCCCATTTTTCTGCTTCTGATGTTTTCAGGAAGTGAAGCATTTCATGCGTTATCAAGACATTGTCTGATATTGCTCTCCCCGGTACGAAAGCAGATTGGTTCTCTGCTACAATTCCATCTAGTATCGGATGGAGCCTTGAGGTCATCACTTTTGCTATTATCTTGTAATAGACATTGCATAAAGCTATTGGCCTGTAATCTGCAACTGTTTTTGGGGCTTTGATCTTTGAGATGATGCATATATGAGTAGCGTTTATAGACCTTGGTAGGACTCCTGAGGAGAAAAAAACTTGGACCTCTGTAATGATGTCTTGTCATATTGCTTCCCAATTTGTGTGAAAAAAGCTAGCAGAGATACCATCTGGCCCTGGTGCTTTGTCTGGGTGAATGGAGAAAATTGCAGTTCTTATTTCTTCAGCAGATGGAGGTTTGATCAACTTTTCATTTGTCTCTGAGTTAATCCGAGGTTGGATAGCTTTGGAGACTATTCCTGCTCTGTCCCCTTCCTGAGAGGTGAAAAGCTTTTGGAAATAATTTGTGATAGCTTCTGTTATTTGGTTTTCTTCATAGACAGTTTTTCCTTCTCCTTTTTCAATGACTGATATATTGTTTCTTGCTCTTCTGCCTCGAGTAGCAGCATGGAAGTAGCCACTGTTTTTATCTCCTAGGCTGAGCCACATTTGTGTACTCCGTTGTCTCCAAAATTCCTCCTCAGCTCGGTACGCCTCTTTTAGTTCAGTCTTGATTTGTAGGATCAGGAGTTCATTGTTTGCAGGGTCAACCATAGCAGTCTCTAGAGCTCTTTGTTTCTCCTCGACTCTTTTTTTACTGTTTATGTGGTGATCACGTTTCCATTGGATGATGATTTGCCTGCATTTTGATATTTTTTGTTCCACAGGCGCATGTGGTTGAGAGGACCAGGCTTCTGCAATCAAACTTTTTACTTCTTCGTTGTTTCTCAAATTTCTATCATATCTGAATAAACATTTTCTTCTTTTTCCCGGTGCAAGGCTTGTGATAAGAGGTCTGTGGTCAGATCCCTCAAATCTAAGGTATTCGCATCTTCCCGACGTGAAACACTCTATCCAAGCACTGTTTGCCATTGCTCTATCAAGACGGCATCTTACCACATGTGTGCGTCTGTTTCCTCTCCAAGACATAAAATTTCCAGAGTGTTGAAGATCATAGAGGTCACATTCTGACATGAAGGATCTGAAATCCACAAAGGAGCCTACTGTTCTGCGTGGTCCCCCCAACCTTCTATGAGTTGTCAATGATCTCATTGAAATCTCCCGCCATAAACAATGGAGCATTTCGGTTTGTTGCTTGAGTTGATAGCCGATTCCATACTTCTTGTCTTTTGGCTCTTTATGGCTGTCCGTAGACAAAAGTTGCAAAGAAAACCTTGCCTTTATATTTTATTGTAGTGTCAATAAAGTTTTCACAATGGAAAATGATCTCCACTTCAATTTCTCTTTTCCATAGCAGGGCTAGGCCTCCACTTCCTGGTGAGAGAGGTGGGACAGTAACATTACATTCGTAATCCAAGGATTTAAGCTCGGTGAGAACAAAATGATCTGAATTTTTTGTCTCCATGAGGAATAGAATATCTATGTGAAGAAGGCATAATTCGGTGTAGCATAACCAGACTCCTTTTTGCCAATCCACAAGATTGTGAGTCGTGCGAATTAGCATCCAAGTTTTCTCTGCATCGAATTTCGGTGAGAACTTATCTAGTTTCGATTTCCATAGTACAACATCCTCTCTCATCATATCTCTGTCTCGTTTTTTCTCTTCCAATGAGTTTTCTATTGTGTTCAGAATTTCAGAGCGATGTCGTCGACTTCTCTGATTACTCCATGCATAGTCCACCGTTGCATTCAATTGGATGCCCATGTCAATCGCTCCTCTCTCACCTGTTAAATCGAAAAGACATCCCAATTTGGACCATTTATCATACCGGAATGAAGTTGATTTTCCATTTCTAAGCTCTTTCGTATAGAGATCTTTTGAAACATTCCGATGCTTCATGATCTTTTTCCACATCCAGGACCCTAGACTCGTGGTAGATTTGATCGACCCTAATATCTCCTTTTTAATGACATTTTGCTGTATCCATCGTACCCATAACGATTCGTGAGAAGAGAGAATTCTCCAAATCAGTTTGAGGCAACACACGACGTTATATTCCTTCAACGGTCGTAATCCCAATCCTCCTTCTTCTTTCCGTTTACTCACAATCTCCCACGCTATCTTTGCTCTCCGAGGATTTAGGTATGGTCCTGACCATAGGAAAGCCGAGCATAGTTTCTCAATTTCTCGAAGGCACTCGCTCGGAAGCTGAAATGCCGAGAGCCATAAATTGGATCTGCTCATCAGAACATAGCGAATCAGCTGAAGGCGTCCTGCGAATAACAAGAACCGAGCAGTCCAAGAGCTTATTCGTTTTCTTATTTGTTCCAACAGTGGAAAATAGTCGTTTGATGACATTCTCTTCGTGTATAAGGGTAGGCCTAAGTAACGAACCGACAACTATCCAGATTCAAAAGGGAAACGCGTTGTGATATCATTACGTGCACTCTCTGTAAGTCCAGCAAGATACATCGTAGATTTCTCCATACTAATTTTTAGTCCCGAGATATTTGCAAATTCGTCAAATATCTTGACAATTCCTTCAATCGATCGAGGTTTTCCGTCTGTTAACACCATAAGGTCATCAGCGAAACTGAGGTGAGTAAGGCCGAGATTCTTACAGCGGGGATGGCATCCAAATTGTTTATGTCTGGCCGCTTGATCAGGAAGCTTTGAGAGAACATCCATTCTTATCACAAAGAGATACGGAGATAGAGAGCAGCCTTGACGGAGACCCCTTTCGCTTCGAAAGAATCCCGCAAGCTCACCGTTTACTTGGACTGAGAAAGACGTTGTCACGCAGAGAGAGATCCAATGTATGAATTTCGAAGGGAACTTCAAAGTCGTGAGTGTGTTGATCAAAAATGTCCATTGAACTGAGTCGAATGCCTTTGATATGTCTATTTTGATTGCACATCTGTCAGATATCCCATCCTTATGATAATCCGGAACCAGCTCCGTTGCAAGTAACACATTCTCAATTAATAACATGTATGCTACAAATGCCGATTGATTCCCTGATATGAACTGGGGCAGAATACCCTTTAACCTGTTTGCGATAATCTTGGAGATGACCTTGTCGATGACATTACAACAAGAGATGGGCATGTAGTCTTTTATCTCTATCGCTCCTGTGTTTTTCGGAATGAGAGCAAGAATAGTCGAATTTATCCCCTTTGGTAGGAAGCCTTTTTCGAAAAAAGATTGGACAGCTATAGTAAATTCCTCTCCGACGATGTGCCATACCGCTTTATAGAATTCTTATGTGTACCCATCTGGTCCTAGGGATTTATCGTTTGGCATTGCGAAGAGTGCTTTCTTAATCTCCTTCGTCGATACAGTTTGAGTGAGTTTACATGATTCAGCTTCTGAAACCCGAAAGGGAAGAATATTTTGAAGTCTTTCCACTGAAATCCCTTCGAAATCTTCTTGTTGATGTTGTAAGAAATCTCTGAAATGCTTCTCAGCCTCTTGTTTAATTTCCTCTCGTTGAACAACCACCCGTCCATCCGCACACTGGATCTCACGAATCGTGTTTTGAGCTTCCCTCGAAGTTACTGCTCTATGATATGTTTTGTTATTCTGATCGCCAACCTTCAACCAGTGCAGTTTGGATATCTGTTTCAGGAATTTCTCCTCCAAACCCGAGACCAGATCCCACCTTTGGTATGCCACGTTTTCAGCCTCCATCGCTGCCTTTGACGGATTAGCTAGATTCAACTCTTGCTTCTCGCATAGAGAGGCATAAGCCTCCTTTGCTTTTTTCGATAGATTACCCAACTTCTCCTTAGTAAGAAGCCTGATATGTGGTTTCAAAGACTTGAGTTTCTTTGAGAATCGAAACAAGGTTGATGTAGACATAAAAATCCTCTCTGTTCCATTCCAAAAATTACTAACCATCGGCTCAAACTCTTTCATCTCAGCCACCACGTTCACAAATTTAAAGGGCTTTCTTGCCCGTTCCATCACCACATCCAGGTTGATTCTACATCGAAGATGATCTGAACAACCACCTGCTTCAAAGACATTATAGGATTGAGGAAAAGCTTGTAGCCACTTATCATTGACCAAAACTCGATCCAGCTTCTTGGAAATTAACCCATCGTCTCTCTTATTACACCATGTGAATAAGGGTCCCTGAGAAGCCATATCCACAAGCGAACAATATCATACCATCTCCTGGAAATCTCTCATTCCCCTAGTTATTGGAGAACTCGCCGAGTTAGAGTGCTCCTCCATATCCAATATTTTGTTAAAATCTCCTTGAATAATCCACGACCTATTTCGAATTATCGGAGAATTTTGATGGTCCTTCAAATCTCTCCATAACTCCTTCCTCTCCTCACTAAAATTAGACGCATAAATAAACGAGCAAAAAAATTCCTCATCTTTGCCTTCTAATTTTACTGAACACGTTACTAGTTGACCACTCTTAAAAAATGGAGTGAGTCGAACATCATTCTTCCACACCACCCAGATTCTGCCTTGTCTATTGAACTCGTAGTTCGTTAGAATTGACCAATCTTTGAAAACTGAATCATAAACTCTCTGAAGTTTTGTCTCCTTCACCCTTGTCTCCAAAAAACATCTGAAATCGAACCTTCCTCCTTGCACCCAACTTCTTACCACAGAATGTTTAGTTGATTTATTTAGACCTCGAACATTCCATAAGAAGCCCGACATACTTATTTATGTTTAGGGAGTGTCCTTCTACCTGACACAGTTGGGATTTGCTCCTTCTTGTGCAAGGTGAGAGAATTAGATATTTTCTTATTAATGCCATTCGTTGAACGAAGAGAAACTCGAACACTTTGGTCGTTTCCGGTTTTCTCTGTTTCGATCAGCTTTATCTCTCCTTCCTCCTTCTCCTCTTCATCTCCTTCGCGGCTTTCCTGGTTATCGCAAAACGCGATGGTGGTGATATAGTATTTTCACTTATAGATGCTTTTCCTTCGGATCTTCCTTTCTTCCCCGGCGAAACCTTTGACCAAACACCGTCCTCTTCATCTTTCCGAGACTCCATAGCCAAATCAAGTTCAGGTAATCTGATCTCTTCTGATTTTTCCAGAGCCTCACTCTGCGAATTCTCTTCCCCGGTAGACACTTCTTTTTTGATTTCTGCAATCACCTCTTGAGAACCTCCAATTTCTGCAACTTCCTCTGTTTTCTCTTCCCCTATCATCCGATGCTCTACTGCTCTGTTGTTGTCTCCATTTTTAACAACACATACATTTTCCAAGTGTCCACATTTTGAGCACCTAGAGAATCTCATCGGTAGCCAGGGGTAAACGAATTCCACATCTGCATCAACCCCCAACTTCGATTTGAATCTGTATCGTTTTAGAAGTTCCTTTGTCATATCGGCTTCAATGAAAATTTTTGATTCCTCGAAACTCGAACAGAGCTCAGTTTTAGGGTGAAGTCGCTTTGGTTTCCCAGCTTCACTTGCGATGAAACTAAGTCCTTCCCATGAAAACATCTTATGAGGGACGTTTTTAAGCTTTATCCACATCGGAATTGTTTTTATTCCGGGTTCCTCTTCCGCATCCGGAATCGGAGACCACTTTGAAACCACCATGGGCACATCTGCGATGTTCCACATACCTCTTCTCAAAACCCTTTGTCTTACTCCTGAATCTCTTATTTTGAATTTGACTGTTGTTCCGTTAACTACGAACACGTCAATTTTGATGAACTTGTCTCCAAGCGGCCAGATTTTATTCACGATGACATGAATCTTTGCTACATGAGGTGCGGTTGAGAGAAATCTTCCGACTAACAGATCGTCCCATAACGGAACAGTGCCTTGAATGATATCATCTGGAATCTCCACCATAGCTTCTCCCTCGACCATGGTGACTTGAACCTCATGAGTTGTTAAACTCTGTTTATTTTTGGCGATGTTTACCCATGATTCTCTTGTTGGTGTTGTGATGGATTGATACTGATGTTGTCTGCGTTTCCCTGCGGAGGAGTGGCCTCCACTACCGGCGTCGGCATCTCCTCAAAAAAATCGAATCTTCTCATGTTCTTAACTTAACCTCAGCTTAGTTACACATAGGGATGTTGTCAGGGGTTTAAAACTCCAGGGCTAACCCCTGTGTATAAAATACTATCCTATGGCTCTGTATTTTACATTTTATAATAATTGGGTTCGTCCAGGGTTAAGCTCGTTTGTTACAGGGCTTAAATATTAGCCCTGGCAAAAGTTGCCTTTTTCCTTCTGTTTTAAACAAAACCTTATCGTTGTCGGCGGCGAGACTCATCTTCTTCCTTTCTCTTCGAAGTAGACGTGATTTCACAGCCTTATTCTCTCATCCACATCTTTTCTCCTACATCTTTATTCTCTCATCCACTATTCAATGAAAAAAATATATTTTGTTTTACTTTTTTAAATAATAACTTGAATGATGCAAAGATGAAATGACATCAAAAACAAATGTAATTTTTTGTTCTAATTATAAAGAAAAACAAACTTATTTTACCCCCAAAAAAAAAGACTAATACAATTTACAGGGCTAATGCAGAGTTCAGAACTAACTCTTTTTTTTCTACAGTTTACATGGTTAGCGCATGACCGGACTAGCGCAAAGCCGGGTTTGCGCATGGCCGGGCTAACGCATGGCTCAACCCCTATTGACAACATCCCTAGTTACACACTACATATTTAAGATTCTAATAAATTGTTCCCTCCGTTTATATATATATATATATATATATATATATATATATAATAAAATTGGATGAACAATTTATTAGTTATTCTCTCCGTTTCAGAAAGTTTGATTTTCTGAATTTTTTACACAAATTAAAAATAATCAATGTTTATTCATAAATATATTATTTTATTTCATTTAACATTTTTCCATGATCATGAACCAATAATAATTCATCAGATTCAAATATTTTCAATAAATATATCTTAAAATTAATTATTTATTAATATTAATCAATAAAAAATAGATAAAAATCCTAGAAAATTAATCTTTGTACAACAAGATAAAAAATTATAAAATCAAACTTTCTAAAATGGAGAAAATAATATATAACTAATAAAAAAAAAAAAGATGGGATGGAAGTTCTAACCTCTAACCTACATCTCAATAATGAAGTTTTGAAAAAAAAAGCCGAAAAATACATATTTAACGGAAGGAGGAAGTATGGGCTTCCTTTATTTCCTTCCATACCGAACCATTTTAAAAGTAAGCACATGGGTTTCTAAATCTTGATGCCTCATAGGTTTGTGTTTCTTTGTTTCGATTGTCTTTTATTATCAACGACCTATATATTTAAATTAAGTTTTGGCTGGTATTTTCGTTGTCTGGTATGTTGGAACAATTTTTAAAAGCTTGTGGGTTTTATAAAAAATGTGTAAGTGTAAATTGAAATGGACCATTTGGTTCATGGCTAAACTTGGTGACCAAGGCTAAGCTTGCTAAGCAAGTTGTGGAATTATACCTCCTCTCTTCTCCTATATATACGATCGCCTTTCTTGAGAGAAAGACATCCGATTACACACAGAAAACACACTTGCAAAATAAAAAGTTCATTCGATTTCCCATCGCTAAGAGTAAGTGTTTTATTCGAGAGTATCGTAGAATTTAGTTCGACAGATCCGTTATCGAGTGCTCGCGATAATATATTCAATGGTTGTATCATGGGACTCATGAATCAGATATTATATTATCGCACTACGAGAGATTTTTTGAGTTAAAGAAAGATAATTCTCTCGCCTCCATTATTTCGTTTTAGTTTCGTTTTCCTTACATCGTTATTCAAGCTCGTCTTTCCTTTATTTATATATTCGTGATTAAATGGCTAACATGTTGTTATGCGATTTTTTTGGTCCTAAATGGTATTGTTAATTCATTAAATCTAGATTGTTTTTCGGTGCTTTTTCTTTTTTCATCAAATCTTGATGCTTGACGGTAATTTGTCAATTAATATGCTTTAAAGCTAAAGTGGTCGAGATGATTATTAGTGAAGTTTCACCTAATCATGCCTTACAAAGTGACGACAAAGAGAAAAGAGATCTGTAAAAGAAAAATTTGCTTTTCCTTTTAAAAATAGAAACATAAAACCACGATGCTCATTAACAGAAAAAATATAAAACATAAAAATCTAGACCATAATATCTTAATAAAATAGGTGGTTGTTAACAAAATAAAAATCCGAATTTTAGATCCTTGATCTTTCTTGGTCTGAGACTTACCTTTGATAATATTTGTTAAAGCTCAACTTATTTTTCTCTCGGGAGAAACTCCTCCACATTCAGACTTAACATATGATCAATTTTCGAGTGTTATCGTCTGTTTAGAGTGTTATTTATAACCCTACTTATCTAGTAGTTGTATTTAATAGATTGTATGTAGAAACCTCAGAAAAATATGTTCTGGATATTCTTTTCATGATTTTGGACATATCTTTAGAAAATCTATTGGACTTGTCTAGAAACGAATCCTTATTTGTCATGATTTCCGAATCAAAGATGCTTTATATTCAAATATACTCTCTTAACCACGGTATTTCCTCTTAAAATTGGTAATCATATTATGAAAGTGTGCTTGCTTTGTCTAAGATCACGAAAATTTTCTTTGGATATCCGTTATATCCTTTTCGGTTAATTAATACAAAGAAATTAATTTGAAAAATCAAAAAAAGTTAGAGCTTGTATCACCCAAATTTCTAGCACGATTAACAGTAACTACATTAACACTTTACGAAGATAAAAGTTGAAAAGAAGAAAACGAATACTTGGTTTGCAGAATTTAAATTTAATATATCTCTTTGGATATACCATTTATCTATATTCGTACAAATGGAATCTAATCTACCTAATACAATTATTATATCACATGAAAAAAGAAAAGAAAAGAAAAGTATAGTTGAGTTGAATGATAGCTCAAAATTAAAGACAACTTTCTCATTTGCACTTCAATCATTCTTTTGCATATTCTACTTTGCAAAGCTGCTTATTCCTCTTCGATTCCCTTTTTTAGAAAAAAATATACTATTTATCTGTTTTTGTTTTTTTTGTCCCATTTCAGTTAAAAATCATACAAAAAGGGGGTTTTAATGAAAATATCCCTCAAGTAAATATGAAAAAATGAAAATATCCCTCAAGTAACGATAGATCGAATTTATACCCATCAGCTATAAACGTGATGTAAAAACCCCACAAGTACTTATCTGTTAAGGAAAAAACTCATCTAATAGTGTTAAAATCTAAAATGCCAGTATTAAATAAAAACTATGCATTTTGGTGTGTCAAAAAATGTCATGTGTTTTAACGTTCATTCAAACAAAATCCTCAAATTGAATATAGACCCGAAAAATCTCGAAATTAAAAGTTAGGGTTCTTCGTTCAAATGGATTTTCACTACAACTGAGCTCAGGTGAGTCGTTGTATTCAGCAATATGAATTCAATAGATATCGTTGTGATTGGTTGTACTTGTCTACAAATTCAATATCGGTTTTAGTGTATATTCATGAATGGTTTTTGGTTCCAAATTTTGTTTCAAAACTCTTAGTAGTTACTACTACTTTGTTACAAAACAATAATTGTTGGTTCCGGTTTTAACGGTGCTATTGTTGATGTTTCATATATGTTGATTTTGTTTTGTAGTGTGAAGAGCTAAATATCAAGTGCTTGAGGCTCAATATCGATGGATTTAGGTTCCAGAATTTCTAGGAAGTGTCAGTGGATCATTAACAATTGTGTTGAAATCTACAACAAAACAGTTGCCCGTTAGAAAATTTTATCGATATATGTACAATTTTGAATCTAAATCATGTGTTCAAGTGGCTTGATGAAACATATCTCTAAGAATTTGATGTTTTGGCAAATAAGCAGCCTATGATGGAAAAAGACTTGGCCGAGATGAAGAAAGACATTCTTGATATATGAAGAAAGACATTAGTGTGATAATTGCAATGATTGAGTGTCTTAATGCAAAGTTTTATAAGTCATATTGTTTGGTGTCGTTTGATTATGTCTTTGTTGTTTGGTGTCGTTTGATTGTTATGTCAACATGTAATTTGTCCATGTAACATTTAATTTCAAAGAAAAATAAAATTGTGTTTTTGTTCTAGTCAAAACACTCTATTATTTATGTTTTCAGTTTCAGAGACAAAGAAACAAAACAATTCATTTTAAAAGGTTTCAAGGAACTTAGCTTCGTTAAGCCGAGTTTACATCCTAAAACAGATGCTGCTAATTATATAATTTGCATGTTTTAATGATTCTTTTTCTTTCAGAAAAAAAGAAGCTCCTCTTCACATATGGCCTGAGAGGAACGGAAGACAACACGAAGAAGCTCCTCTTCCCCCAACTTGACCTATCAAGCTTATAGACAAGATCAACATTCGGAATAGATTCAGCTCCATACGAACTCCATACGAAATCAAGAAGATCAGGCGTACGAGGAAGGACTATGATTGTGGTTTGCCACACGCATATCAACATAACCAAAGAGTATCAAGGAAAACAAAGCCTATGATTTGATTTAAAATCTTCTGCTAATCTTTTCAGTTAAACAATTACATCCATTGTAAAAAAGAGTTTTTTTTTTAATATAATTTTACATTCAATTCAAAAAAATAAATGATTCTTTTTATTTGATTTTAATTTCACTTTGTATAGCTTTTGGGATATTTTCATATATTTGAGTCTCATTTCTCCTTATCATTCAGTTTAGAGTCATGAATGTGTCTTTTTGCATTTGCATTACATATTTTGGAGCTTGGAGATGTATGAAGATTTGGCATGGAGGAAAAATAAGACAAGAAAAGCACCAAGATATGAAGAACAAGCCAGAGGAGACTTGTATCGTTTTTGGACCGATATAGGATGCCGATATGAAGAAACGTGTGATGAAAAGAGAAGCCAACATTTTGGAGGAACTATGTATCGCTATGTAGACCGATACAGCCGACTGATATGCTAGAACCAAGATGATGTTTCTGAAATATCGATTTGAATGAAGGTCTTACCGATGTCCAATGGAGCTCAAATTTTGACATAATCTAGGAATTTGAATTAACTTTCCAATGGAAGTGGTTCAAAAAACTCTGAATTATATTTTAAGAGTTATCGTCGATTAAATGGACACATATCAATTTTTGCCGCAAATGAGGAAGCATCCGAGCATGAAGACTCTTTGGTGATGATGGTGTCGATCATTTGACCGATATACATGACCAACACATGCTTATTTTGTGTTAAAATTTGGGTTTGACCCGATGTTTAGGGTTGACATGCTCCATTAATTTTGCTTTCTTATAAAAATAATTTTATACATATAAAAACCTAAGTTGTATTCTCTTTAGAATTGAATTTAGATCCAAACTCTCATCTTAATATTTTGGATTCAGCTTCAACGTTTTATGCAAGTCTACTGAAAGAATGTAGTTTGAACGGATCAAGTATAATCAAAATGTAGTTTCTAAACTTTCTATTAAAAAAAAAAATCTAATGAATGTCTCACGCTCTTACACAAGTACATAACTATATGGTGTACAGATATTTATGCATGGACCTACGAAGAAAGAGGCTATAATAATGTAGAGTGAAAAGAATATTTGAAAAGACCAAAGGAAAAAATTGGATTATTGGATGTCTCTTTTGTATGAAGGAATAAAGAAGAGCCTTTTCTCATCTTGCATGGAAAGAGACATTCCATTTTCAAAAAATCCACTAATAGATTCTTTCAACTTATCTGACCCAATTAAACATAATGTAGTCCTTTTCATCTTTCTTTTTACAGAATGGTCCATCTTCTTTTGAGAAAAAAAAGACTTAGCCTATTCTTTTTTAAGCAATCTCTATTTTTCTTTCATAGTATTATTGTCATGGGTTGTAAGTTGTAACATCCTAACCATGTCCGTCTTTTCATTATCGTTAGTCGTATAACATATTCGTTATGCTAAAAACTAGAAAGAATTAATCCACCGTCCACTACAAGAAAACACCTGGATTTCCGACGGTCTTTCTGACTGGTTTGAAACCGTCGGAAAATTCCGACGGAATACCAAGGGCATTCCGAAGGATTGATTTTCCTCGGAAACTGGTTGGAATATACCAACGGATAAACTTTCCTCGGAAATCCCTCGGAATATTCCGACGGATTTCCGAGGGAATATCGACGAACCTATATTCCCTCGGAAATCGGTCGGAATATTCTGAGAGATTTCCGACGATCTTGGTATTTTAATGTTTTAGCCGAGAGGAATATGAAACCTCGGCAAAAAACCTTGCATCGTCTCGGCTAAAACTGGAACTGGTCGTATCCGTCGGAAATTCCTCGAAAATTTCTGAGGGATTTCCGACGGACCTTGGTATTTTAATGTTTTAGCCGAGAGAATTATGAAACATCGGCAAAAAACCTTCCATCGTCTCGGCTAAAACTGGAACTGGTCGTATCCGTCGGAAATCCCTCGGAAATTTCTGAGGGATTTCCGACGGACCTTGGTATTTTAATGTTTTAGCCGAGAGGATTATAAAACCTCGGCAAAAAATCTTACATCGTCTCGGCTAAAACTGGAACTGGTCGTATCCGTCGGAAATCCCTCGAAATTTTCTGAGGGATTTCCGACGGTTTATGGTAATAACCTCAAATTTACCAAATTTTGAACATGTTTGGTCTTGATAGATGTAGAAGTAACAAATATAAACTAGTTTCTGTGAAATATTTGTAAGAATGAAACATTTCGAACACGTAAATGTCCTTAGATGTTCTATATATTTTTATGAAGCCTTGAACTCGTTCATCGATCGATTTTTACAAAATCCAAATTAACTTGTTTTGATTGTTTTTCATAAGTTTTTCTTATTACTACGTAACATTAATGGTTATTAAACACTAAAATTTAAATATCATAAACCTTATTAAACCTTATTAAACCTTAAATCCGTCGAAAATCCCTCGAAAATTTCCGAGGGATTTCCGACGGATTAAAGGTTCATCAGATCAGTTTTAGCCGGGACAATCTCATTCACCTTGGCTAAAACTGATCGAAAAACCCTTATATCCGTCGGAATTCCCTCAAAAATTTCCGAGGGATTTCCGACGAATTAGGGTAATAAACCTCGAATTTGTCGGATTTTGAACATGTTTGGTCTTGACGGGTCTAGAAGTAACAAAAATAAACTAGTTTCTGTGAAATGTTTGTAAGAATCAAACATTTGGAACATTTCAATTGAAACCCAAAACAAACACGTAAATGTCCTTAGATGTTCTATATGCTTTTATGAATCTTTGAACTCGTTCATGGATCGATTTTTACAAAATCCAAATTAACTTGTTTTGATTGGTTTTCAAAGTTTTTTCTTATTAGTATATAACACAAATAGTTATTAAACACTACAATTTATGAAATCTTCATAATCTAAACCCTAAACCCTAAATCCGTCGGAAATCCCTCGGAAATTTTCGAGGGATTTCCGACGGGTCTAGATATTTACAATATCAAACTGTACTCGTTGACTGGCCAATGAGAATACATGCAATTTGACGGTCCTTCGGAAATCCCACGGAAATTTGACGGTCCTTCGGAAATCCCACGGAAATTTCCGAGAGATTTCCGACGGATCATAAAATTTTGCCCGCGAATTTAAACCGCCAAAAGAAAAAATGAAAATCGTAGCGGTTAATTAAATTTGATTTCCGACGGATTCCCGAGGGAGGTAATCCGTCGGAAATCTTTATATATATCGTATCCATCTTCTCCTCTCTCATTTTCTTATGTGATCTTCAAAACCCTCTCCTCTCTCAATCTCCGCCGCCGACGCCGAGTTCCTTCTTCTCTTCTTCTTTTCTTCTTCTTCCGCGGCATCTTCTCTCTTCAAAATGTGAGTCTTTAATTTTTTTTTTTTTTTTGATAATTGTGGAATTTGTGGAATTATATTAGGCTGTTAGATTGTTAATTAGTTTAGGTTGTTAGATTAGATTGATTTTTGTGGATTTGTTGGTTTTTTGTGTGGATTGTATTGAATATGTGATTAGATTAGTTTTTAGATTAGAATTTGTTGAAATTTTTAGAATTATTAGATTTAATTAAAAACGTTTTTAATACATATATTAAAAATATTTTTTATAAATATATATTTTTAAAAACGTTTTTGATAGATATATTTATTAAAACGTTTTTTATAAATATATTTTTTAAACGTTTTTTATAAATATATATTTTTTTAAGGATTTTTATTAAAAACAAATTTAAAAACTTTATATATATATATATATGTATGTATTTTAAAAAACGTTTTTCATATATGTATATATTAAAAACGTTTTTTACAATATATATGTAATGTTAAAAAATATTTTGTATGTAAGTTTTTTTTTTAACATGTATTGATTTTTTTGCAAAATTATTTATCATCATTTACATAATTTTTTAAATGATCCCGGTTTTTTTTTGTAGGTCTTACGTAGATTTCCATCGAGACCGTCCTAGCGGTTCGAGGCAGAGGAGTCCTTCCGAGTACTTTTCCACCTTCTGCGCCTCCGGCTAATCCAGACACAGAGAGTGTAGCTCAACCTAGGATCATGACCATCGAGGAGCTCGTTCAACAGCCGGGACGAGAATTACTCAAAGTTCTCGATCCGGAACTCCTCATTCCGAGATCTACTTGGTAATAATTTTTTTTGTAAACAAATAACTTTTTTGGTTTGATAACCGATTTTTAATTTGTTTTTTCATAGGTTTGGAATCTCCGGGAATGGCATTAGCAAGTCCATTCTGAAGATGTTGCACATCATCCTCGACAAACCGTACAAGAAATTTTCCGATATGCCGTCCTCCGAACATCACATGTGGTTTCGTACGTTTGCGGTAAGTGATCATTTATTTATTTTTGTTATATATTTTAAGATTTTTTTAACATCTTTATTTCTATTTTTTTTTGTAGCAAGAGTTTAATTGGAAGCATACGATCACGAAGACGGTGGATGACGATTTTTTTGCGGAGGCTAGTACGCAATTCTCGCGCCATATGAACGCGTGGAAGAAGGCTTGGAGAAAGGGGAAAGATAAGCCAAAAGGCTTGAACGTGGATGTGTATACGGAGTACATCCCGTATTGGCAAGAACCGAAGATCGAATCTCTATCTCAGACGAACTCCAAGAACCGGAAGAGTCAACGAAACGGGAACGGAGAAGCTATCAACAACAACGGGGCAAAGAGCTACAAGAAAACCGAAATCGAAATGGTAAGTATTTTTTTGGTTTTTTGTTGTTTTTTTATAAGAAAATGGTTGTATTTAACGGTTTTATTTATTTTGTAGACAGAGGAATACGTCGAAGTTCCCGATCACCTGCAAGTGATGGTGAGGACGCAAACCAACAAGAAGACGGGCCGAATTCAAGATGAAGCCGTCAGGGAGATCGTCGAAAAGGTGACGAAGGCGCAAGAAGAGATTTTCACCCAGAGATCGCAGGACTGCTTCACCGGATCCAACGAACTCAATCGGGCCGAGCTGAACGACCTAGTCCTCGGGGTAAGTAAAAATTTAAAATTATTATTTCAATTTAGATAATTATTTGTTAATAAAAAATCTAATATAAGCCTGCGACCCAACGAGCATCTTCTTTGGCCGGTTTCTCGATGGATCCAGACCTTATCTGGCAAAACGAAGAGCTCAAGGAGAAGGTCACGGTTTTGGAGGACGAGCTCTCGACTCAGAAAACGAAGAGCGACAAGATGGACGAGTGGTTCAAATCGAAGTTCGATGATTACCCGACGTTTTGATTTCGTTTTTTTGTGTAATTTTTCAACTTTCAATAACTTTTAAAAATTATGTTATTTTTTAATTTAATTATATAATTAATTTTCTATTTTCGTTTAAAATTATTTAATTTAATAAATAAATAATTTTTTTTTTTTTTAAATTACAAATTTTTTAATCCGTCGGAAATCCCTCGAAAAATTCTGAGGGATTTCCGACGGATTGAGGATCGATCGATCTAAAATTGTGATCGATCGATCCTCAATCCGTCGGAAATCCCTCGGAAGTTTCCGAGGGATTTCCGAGGAAGTCTTCCGGACGGACTAGTCTTTGGAAATCCGTGGGAATTATCCCCGACGGATTATGCCTCGGAAAGCCGTCGATAAATTCTTCCTCGGAAATCCGTCGGATTTTTTATTCCGACGAGATAGAACCGACGGCCAAAATACGTTGGAAATCCCTCGGAAATGGCCATTTCCGACGGGATTTCGACGAATTTGGCCGTCCGAAATGGCCTGTTTTCTTGTAGTGGTCCATACAAATCAGCAATTAGCTAGCTAGATAGACAATGTAATACTTAAAAAGATATATGATTATTAATAAAGGATTTTAATCATCAGCAAAATCAATATGGATGATTTGATCAGAATTTTGTGTTGTTGTTAAAGAAAGATATATGATTTGATCAGAATTCTAACGTGATTTAACTAATTAGTCACCTTGATATACGAAACCATGATTCCAGACCTAGGCAATGTATATACGGACTTTAGTCCAAACCATAAAAAAAACCATATATATATCCGCCTTGTTTAAATATTTATTGAACATTATTTGTTCTTCTGAGTTAAATCGTTATTCTATTGGTGTGAGCGCATGCATGCGCTTTACACTCTTTAATTAAAACTCCTTGCATCGTCTAATAATGTCTTATAACTATAAATTGAATCATATTTTTATCAAACAAGTGGAAATATTCTATGATTTTGAATGGTAATGTGTAAGTACCAGAATTTGAACCATAAAAAAAACTCTCAGTGCAACTCTTTTTTTGCTTTCTTAAATTTCGATCGGTGAGGGATAAAACACTTTATATGATGCTCTTAGAATTACTTACCTTCAACTGATCAAAATTTGCAATATACTTTCGTTTTTTGGGATCCTTATATTACAACCCCTCTCAAGAAGATTAAGCTTAAATGGCTCATACTTGGTTCATTCTCAAGAAATCTCCATTTATAATACTTATCTTTTTTGAATAAAGCATATATCTGAATTACCACAACCCTTCAAGGCGAAATCAACGCCTTTCTGGTTCAGTAGATTTTACGGTCCATCTATTTATTTGACTATTGTTCTTAATCATTTCCAACAAAACATGTATTTAGTTCTCTTCTTGTAAAATGAACAGTTGTACCTCATTCATGAAATTAACAATTTAACAAAGTACCAAAAAAGTAATATTTTCTTTCAAAAATAATTATGTGTATCCTTATATATTTATCATTATACTTATAGTTACATATCCAGTATATATGTGTATCTAATAAGTTTCTAAGGTTATAATCATCAAAAAGAATAGTTATAGCTAGTTCTGGGCATAATAACCGAACCGAATGAAACCGAACCGAACCGAACCAAAATTAATGGTTTGGTTAGGTTATGGTTACTTCAAAATAACCGAATGGTTATTTTTTTTTATATCCATTGGTTATGATAACTGAATGGTTATTAACCGATAACCAATGGGTATCCATGGATATCAAAAAAAAATGTTTATTTTTCCTAATTAACCGAAATAACCGAACCGAAATTTAACCGAAATAACCGAACCATTTCGAAATGTAACCGAAATATTTTGAAATTTAACCGAAACTTAACCAAAATAACCGAAAATATTTGAAATTTAACAGAAAATAACCGAAAATAATCGAAACCATTCGGTTAACCGAAAATAACCGAAAAATTTCGGTTACCAAACGGTTATTAATTTTAATAACCATATTGAACCGAACCGAATGGTAACCGAACCGAAAACGAACCGAAAACTGTTACTAACCGAATGGATAGTAAAAAACATAACCGAATGGATAGTAAAAAACATAACCAAACGTAACCGAAAACCAAAATAACCGAACCGAACCGAACCGAATAACCATATGCCCATCCCTAGTTATAGCTTATAAGTTTCTGCAAGTGGACTTCAAACTAAGAAGAGTCTATTTTGGTACGAAAATAAACTATTTTTCTAAACATTTTCTGAATGTACATAATTGTATCTAATATATACGTACGTCGATATATCAGACATACTAGACGTAGATAGGAACACATGCATGTAGAGAAGGACGTTACAATAAATTTTTACTATTTAGAAACAAATAAGGGGAAAAAATAAATGAGGTAAGTAAGGCAAAGACAAAATGAAGAAGAAGTTGTCATTTTCATTAGATAAACACAGAGAATCAATTTCTCGTGAAACCAATTTAATAAGCCTCTCGTGACTGACCACTTCTTCTTCTTCTTCCTCCATTTCTCTTTTATTATCTGTCCTTTTCGATCTTCCTTTGACCTCATTTTGTTGACCCAATGAGGTTAAATGGACCTTCACTTTTTGCCATTGTATCACACTGGTAAAAACTATATCTTAATTGATGATTTACTGCTCAGATAGCGTTTAGCATCTATCAATTAATAAATGGATGATCAGTGATCTGTTTTCCAGATTGTTGTTTCTTTTAATATTTAATTAAGGGGTTTTAATGCAAAAATCCTTCAACTAAAGATTAATCGGATAGAAACTCATCAACTATATATGTTTGTAATATAAAAACTCCTCAAATAAATTTCCTTAATTAATGACTTAGCCCCTCTATCTACAGTGTCGTTAAACCTAAACGGCTATATAGTTATATCAAAACGCAACGTTTTGTTTTTGTCAAAAAACGACATGCATACAGTGCAAGCTCATTGAAACAAAATCCTCAAATTGATTAGAGACCAAAATTCCCCAATTTGAAAATTAGGGTTCTTCAATCAGATATATTCTCACTACAACTAAGTTCAGGTAGTAGATTGTATCCAGTAATATGTTAATTTCCAAAGAGACATTGTTCTTTTTTACTTTTGTTTGGGAATTTTGTTTTGACAAAAAAATGTTGTATTTATTTTTATTTAACTGCAACCGTCTAGATTTAACGACACTGTAGATGGAGGGGTAAAATCATTAAGGAAACTTACTTGAAGGGGTTTTACATTACAAACATAGTTGAAGGGTTTCTACTAAGGCTGGGCAAAATACCCGGAACCGAAGAACCGAACCGAACCCAACCCAAAAAAAGGGAACCGAACCGAACCCGGAACCGACAAAATACCCGAACGGATCCTAAACTCCTATACTCGAAGAACCGAAACCGAACCCGAACCGAGAACCGAATGGGTACCCGAAATACCCGAAATATAATTATATACCCAAAATATTAATTATATTTAGACTTGATATAACCCAATTACCCAAAATTATAATTATAAAACCCAAAGATATCAATTATTGTTAGACCGAAATAACCAAAATATCTAACATAATAAAAAATTTTGAAAAGTCTTAGTTATATTTGTCAAAATTTAACCAAATTTTATTTAAATTTAGTATTTTTTTAGTTTTTTCATATATTTCGGGTACCCGGAACCGACCCGAAAATACTCGAACCCGAACCGAATTTTATAAATACCCGAATGGGTCCTCCAACCCTATACCCGAAAGACCCGATACTCGAAAGAACCGATCCGAACCCGAACAGGTACCCGAATGCCCACGCCTAATTTCTACCAGATCCATCTTTAGTTGAGGGGTTTTGAATTAAAAACTCTTGTTTTTTTATAGAATATATGTCGTTTAAGTATGTATATGTTGTTTTTTTCTTACAAAACCCAAACGCTGCATTTTGATTTAATTGTAGCCGTCTAGGTTTTAATGACATTGTAGACGGAGGGGTTAAGTCATTAAGGAAATTTACTTGAGGGGTTTCTACATTACAAACATAGTTGAGGAGTTTCTATCTGATCCAACTCGATCTTTTTTTTTTGTCATGTACCCAACTATTACATCACATGTGACTAGCTAGTAGAAGGATAGTTACATGGAGTATCTTATACTGGCTCGGTATGACCTACATGGAAAAATAAAAAATCTCGTGTTCGTAGTTCTGATTCATCTTTAGTTGAGGAGTTTTTACATTAAAAATCCTTTAATTAATATAAAAATTAAAAACATGATATTAAATAATTTATTTTTCCATTTTAGCAGATAAATATTTATGAAACTTTTTAAACCAAAGAAATCGTTAAGTTTCGGTTGACTAATTTTTTTAACCTATTTGACTAAAAATCAGGACATTAGAAGGGTTTTGGCGTCTGGACGCCTAACTGCCTAAGCAACCGACTTGTGCCAAATGGATGAAATACTACTTTGGTCTAAGTATATATATCGGTGGATACGTGCATGTAGTATCTATTTGCTAAGTTGTTACTTGGAAGTTGGAGCCAAAAGTGTTCATAGCTCTATTGATGGGCCTTGGTCCCTCTGTGCGTCGTTAACACCATGTTAGACTAGGCTACGTATAGAAAGGAATATTTATACTGTTTCAGGCAAAATAAATATATGGATAATCCTTTAATTTCATATATAAAAAAGGTTATTTTTTTACTCAATTTGAACTCCCTTGCTGGTTTTTAAACAACTCAAACCTTTTAATCGTTTTTTTTTTTCAATTTCGGATTCAATATGGGAACATTTTATGCCATAATGTTAAAGAGACACAAAATATATCTCTCGCATTATTTTTTTAGATCTTGTAGATAAACGTCTCATATTGATCATTACCCATATTTTTTTCCTCGTCCACGATATTATATTGAAAGGGTTCATGTGAAATACACAAATTATAATATATATAAATAAAAGACATTCCAAATCAAGAGAAATAACTTGGCGATCTCAAACTCTCCCTTTTTCTTTACATATAGCTTCTTTCATCACATGAATCAAATGCATGAAATATTTTTAATGTAGTTATCTTATAATTATTTTTTAGTAATATAAAAATTTGATTCATGCGTCTAATTTCGTATGAAATATCTTATAACAAAATGTTAACGAAATTCTCACATCGGTAGTTTGAGAATTTGTGAAGTAGTATATAAGGGATAATTTGTTAGGAAATAACGCCAAATTTCCGTTCGTCAAATTTCTGATAAATCAGATTTATGGAAACGATAAGACACACACACAATTTGTTAACGGAGTTCGGCCAACTTTGCCTACGTCTCCGGACCTGCTGCAGATATTTTTATTAATAACCGGGAAATTTACACCACTCTCAACTCACACCCGATCCCAATCTATCCTTTCACAACTCAAGAATCAATGATTTTTGAGGACTTAGTCTCAGAGTGAAAAGAATAAAAGGTCAAGAAAATTACATATAATTTTCTTACAGAAAAAAGATTATCTCTATTTTTTTTCTCTCTCTCACGTTTCTTCTCTTCTTCTCTCGTTTGAGATTTTTGGGATAATTTTGAAAGAGAAGATCACCATGTATTTATAGGGGAGGTTTGGGTTTGGTGAGACACAATTCTTGACCAAAAAATGAAACCTCCATTGTTGACAAAATGAAGCTTCATTTGTTGACACAAAATTCCACCAACCAATGTTGACTAACAATCTCCCACTTGAAGACTGATTTCAATCTGTCTTCACACCTTGATCAATGCAGCAGGTCTTCTAGGCTTGTTACTCTAGCAAGCCAACTGAGGTTTCACACAACCTCAGCTTATCATACGGCACGACCTTTGTTAGCATGTCTGCCGGATTCTTACTTCCTGGGATCTTTTCAAGCACCAACACTCCATCTTCCAAAGCTGATCTGATGAAATGATATCGAAGTTGTATGTGCTTCGTCCGAGCATGGTAAACTGGATTCTTTGCCAAATCAACAACACTCTTACTATCACAGTACAACACATTCTTCTCTTGGTCGCGGCCTAGCTCTCGTAGAAATGATTTTAACCACATCATCTCCTTTGTTGCCTCTGTTACCGCAACATACTCAGCTTCACAGCTTGATAGAGCTACAATTTTCTGCAACTTTGAAACCCAACAAATTGCAGTACCACCAAAAGTGTAGACATACCCGGATGTGCTCTTCCTACTGTCAATGTCACCTCCATTGTCAGCATCAACATATCCCTGCAATCCCATCTCTGACTTCATGAAACACAACGATAAACTTGGATTTCCCTTCAGATACCTGAAAATCCACTTAACAGCTTCCCAATGTTCCTTGCCGGGATTACTCATAAACCTGCTAACGACACCCACTGCATGTGCAATGTCTGGCCTTGTACATACCATCGCGTACATCAGGCTGCCAATAGCAGAAGCATATGGAACTTTATCCATATATGCCATCTCGTCTTCAGTCACTGGGGACTGATCTCTGGATAACCGAAAATGACTAGCCAGTGGAGTACTAACTGGCTTCGCGTCATCCATATTAAACCTCTTGAGGACTTTCTTCACATACTCCTCTTGAGATAACTTAAGACCCTCCTTGCTTCTACTAATTCTCATCCCAAGAATTTGTCTTGCTTCTCCCAGGTCTTTCATCGCAAACTCTTCTGAGAGTTTCGTCTTCAAGTTGTTGATCTCATGCAAGTCTGCTCCCACTATAAGCATGTCATCAACATACAGGAGCAATATCAAGTAGGACTCTTCAAGCCTCTTGAAGTAACAACAGTGGTCAGCCTCACACCTCAAGAAACCAGCTCCTTTTATAAAGCTGTCAAACCTTTTATACCACTGTCTTGGAGCTTGTTTCAAGCCATACAAACTCCTTTGAAGCTTACAGACCAGATTTTCTTCCCCTTTGACCTCAAAGCCTTCAGGTTGCTTCATGTAGATTTCTTCATCCAAATCACCGTGAAGAAATGTTGTTTTTACGTCCATCTGCTGAAGATGTAAATCTTCCTTTGCTACCAGGCCAAGAACAGTTCTAATTGTCACCAACTTGACTACAGGAGAGAAGATTTCAGTGTAGTCTATGCCTTCTTTTTGTTGGAATCCCTTCACAACAAGCCTCGCTTTATAACGATTGCTTCTATCATGTTCTTCTTTTATTCGGTAGACCCATTTGTTGTGCAATGCCTTTTTCTCCTTAGGCAATTCAGCTAACTCCCACGTGTGATTGGACATCAATGAGTCCATCTCATCGTTCATTGCAAGCTCCCACTTAATCGATTCATCAACTTGCATTGCCTCTTCATAACATTCAGGCTCACCTCTATCTGTGAGTAGAATGTAGTTGAGCGATAGAGAAAATCTTACAGGTTTCTTGATGATTCTGTTTGACCGTCGCAACTCTGTAACTGGCGTATGTGGGATCTCTTCGGAATCATCATTCTCATCTGCCTCACTATTCTCTTCTTGAGAAATATGTTCTTCTAGTGTTGGCGTATCCTCTTGCAACTCTGGTGCTTGGATATCTCCCAAATCAACAGCTACAGACTCCTTCCTTTCTGAGCTTTCTTTTTGTTTATCCTTGTACAATGCTCCTTCATTGAACACAACATTCTTGCTGCGGATGATCTTCCGATTTTTGTCATCCCAAAACCGGTAACCGAACTCCGTGTTACCATAACCAATGAAGTAACACTTCTTAGATTTTGCATCAAGTTTACTTCTTGCAACATTATCATCATAAACATAAGCTAAGCAACCAAACACTTTTAGATAAGAAAGATTTACTTTCTTTCCGCTCCAAACTTCTTCAGGGATTTTGAATCCCAATGGAACAGACGGTCCTCTGTTTATTAAGAAGGATGCGGTATTGATTGCATCCGCCCAAAATGTCTTAGGCAATCCACAATGCAATCTCATGCTCCTTGCACGCTCATTCAAGGTCATGTTCATCCTTTCAGCTATTCCATTTTGTTGAGGCGTTCCAGGAATAGTCTTCACCATCTTTATCCCATTATCAGCGCAGTATCTTCTGAACTCTTCGCTAATGTACTCTCCACCATTATCAGACCTTAGGCACTTCAACTTGAGATTCGTCTCAATCTCAACCATGGCTTTCCATCTTTTGAAAACCGAGAACACTTCATACTTGTTCTTCATGAAGTAGACCCACACTTTCCTTGTGGAGTCATCAATAAAGGTCACATAGTAGTACGAACCTCCTAGCGATGCGACAGATGCGGGTTCCCATACATCAGTGTGTACCAGCTCCAACTTCTCATACTTTGGCTTTCTACCTTCTTTTGAGAAACTAACCCGTTTCTGTTTTCCAAGGATGCAACTTTCACACATCTCATGATCCATCGTCTTCAGATCCGGAAGCACGCCATTTGCTACCAAAAGCTTCATGCCTTTCTCACTCATGTGTCCCAATCTACAATGCCACAACTTGGTTTGTTTGGCATTCTCGACAACAGCAACTGTATCTTGATAACTCATCGTCATATAAAGAGTGCTTCTTTTATGACCTTTAGCAACCACCATAGAACCTTTCTTTACTTTCCAGGCTCCACCACCAAAATTGACATGGTGCCCTGTATCATCAAGTTGTCCTACTGAGATCAGATTTCGCATCAACTTTGGCACATGTCTAACCTTTGTGATCTTCCACACGCGTCCATCTGACATCTTCAAGTTGATATCTCCAATACCAACTATGTCCAAAGGTAAACCATCAGCTAGATATACCTTTCCATAATTTCCAGCAACATAATTCTCCATAATGTTGTGGTGTGGTGTGGTGTGGAATGATGCTCCTGAGTCAAGAACTCAAGAATCGATCGGACTATCAACATAGGAGATCGATGCTTTGGCGGTGTTTACAGCTGCATCATGAGCTTCATTTTTTCTTGGGGAATCAACAGATACTACCAATGCATCAACAATTTCATGTGTGACTGCATTGGCTCCGCCTCCCTTGTTGTCTTCCTTCTTCGGTGGTGCCCAACAATTCTTTTTGATGTGGCATGTCTTTCCACAATTCCAGCATTCACTAGGCTGCTTGAATTTGGAATGACTTCTTCCATTCCTTGACTTTGATCTGCCTCTATTCCGGTTGTTTCTGTCTTGGTTTCTTCCTCTGTTTTCCACGTTGAAAGCAGAGCTCGTTGATGTTTCTCCAGAGTCTATCCTACGAACTTCTTCCGCAAGGATACGATCTCGAACATCATTAAATTTAAGCTTTTGAGTACCCACAGAATTACTAACCGCTGCCCTCATTGGCTCCCAACTATTTGGCAGAGATGCCAGCAAAATCAGTGCTCGCACTTCATCATCAAACTCAATTTCAACGGATGATAATTGGTTGACAATTGTGTTGAACTCGTTCACATGTGCTGCAACATGGCCACCTTCTTCCATCTTCAAGTGGAAGAGTTTCTTCATGAGAAATACCTTGTTATTTGCTGAAGGTTTCTCATACATATCCGAGAGAACTTTCATGAGCCCTTCCGTGGTCTTCTCCTTCGCAACGTTGTGAGCAACGTTTTTCGACAGTGTTAACCTAATAACACCAAAAACCTGTCTGTCAAGGAGATCCCACTCTTCCTGATCCATCTTTTCAGGTTTCTTGCTCAGTGGTTGATGAAGCTTCCTTCCGTACAGATAATCCTCGATTTGCATTCTCCAAAATGCATAATCTGTACCGTCAAATTTCCCGATACCGTGTGCCGAACCATCTTCGCCTCCCATTGTTTCTGATTATTTTTGCGAACCACCGTGTATTTGAACACCTCCGTCGACAAACCGATGTCGCCGATAAAATTTCACTATTCACGAATTCACTATTCATGTGAATAGTAACTTCGCCTGAAATTTGACCGAGATCACCCAACCTCGCTCTGATACCAGTTGTTAGGAAATAACGCCAAATTTCCGTTCGTCAAATTTCTGATAAATCAGATTTATGGAAACGATAAGACACACACACAATTTGTTAACGGAGTTCGGCCAACTTTGCCTACGTCTCCGGACCTGCTGCAGATCTTTTTATTAATAACCGGGAAATTTACATCACTCTCAACTCACACCCGATCCCAATCTATCCTTTCACAACTCAAGAATCAATAATTTTTGAGGACTTAGTCTCAGAGTGAAAAGAATAAAAGGTCAAGAAAATTACATATAATTTTCTTACAGAAAAAAGATTATCTCTATTTTTTCTCTCTCTCTCACGTTTCTTCTCTTCTTCTCTCGTTTGAGATTTTTGGGATAATTTTGAAAGAGAAGATCACCATGTATTTATAGGGGAGGTTTGGGTTTGGTGAGACACAATTCTTGACCAAAAAATGAAACCTCCATTGTTGACAAAATGAAGCTTCATTTGTTGACACAAAATTCCACCAACCAATGTTGACTAACATAATTGACCAATTCACTCATTTTCAATTGATTTTGAATTAGAATCCTATGATAATTCTATATTTAATGGTATCAAAACCACCCGATTGATGGATAACCATATTACTTCCACAAAGGCATATTATTCCCACAAAATGTCCACGCTTCATGTTCATGCCTAAGTGTGAGAGGGAGTATTAGTGAAAATCTCACATGGGTAATTGAAGAATTTGTTAAGTGGTATATAAAAGACATGAACTAATCCATTTATTGTTTTGAGTTGGAATTTTATGATAAGTTTATATTATAAAAAAAATTAATAAGAAAAATTCATCAAAGCATCTAATACATAAAATTCAATTAAACTTTTTTCTCAAAAAAAAAAATCTACTAAAGAAGCTAATAATAAGACTATTTTGGTAGGGAACCTATTTAAGCAAAGGTTTGTAAACTCGTGCCACTGAAATAAGTTCTGGAATGAGACAAAAGAAGAAAGCAAGAAGAAGAGACACGAGAGAGAACCTTGTAGGGGTACCCACCTTGTCGTATATACCACAGGATTTTTGATTCTTTCCCAAATATTATAAAATTATACATTAATAACATCTTTTTTTCTTTTTGGGGACAAACTATTAAAGCAAAGAAAAAGATAAAATAGAACGATCTGAGCATCTTGCGGAAATAAATAAAGAGATGTGTGTTTTAATTAAAAAAGAACTTTTGGGTGCAGATGTTTCCTTTTATCCTTATTCGCTCTGTGGTCTCTCTTGGAAATTCACGTGTCTCGGGTTATAAATTAGACTTATAGTTTCACGCCATTCGATTTGTATTTTTCTCTTTGTTTTATCCTTCACGTTCTACTTTTGAAAACAGGAATATGAATTATTATTTTACATTATTCGGTTTTAGAAGAAAAAAATAAGAGAAGTCATGTGATGAAAAGAACCTATTAGTGGTATTCAAACTTCAGTTCACTTTAAAAATTAGAATAGAAACTTCTAGCTCTCCGAATACCATAGCTAGGGCCATGTCATGCACATACACAGTGTCACACACACATATATTGACATTATACACGTATAAGGTTGCTATATATGAGTCCACTATCGCCAAAAGGTGGTGCGTAGGCAATAATCGAGAGCCCAACCCAATTATTATGTTAGTTTAAGGCAAAGTCATGCATGAAAAAACATCTTCAGAGGACGTGGACATGAACTCTTACTCTACAAAAAAACAGCGTTTTAGCAATGAAATTTTGCAACGATATTGGTTGCAAACAAAGCGTCAACTTTGCAACATTTTGTCCGTTGCAAAATCATTGTTTTCTTGTATTGTTATAACTAAGAAAATAAAATGATTTTTTTTTTTACTAAAAACTGTAAGTCCATAATCTTTTCTGATCGAATATCAAACCATGTTAAACTTTTTAAACCTCTTCCCGCTGTCGTGATTCGTACATGGGATCTTCAATTTCCTCAAAAGCTACACAGGTTCAACCGATTCATGAAAAAAAAAAAAAAAATTTAAACCATCATCCTGCGACTTTTTGGTTAAATTAAAATTTTCTATCTCAATGACTATTGTATTTCATTATAAACATTTCCCTCCCCCAAAATTTACAATTAGAGACGATGTCTAGAAAGACGAATGGCTACTGAATATGTCACCACCATGAAAGTATATATTTTCTAAAGTTAAGAGTGGTTGAGTTATTTCTCTCTGAGGCATCCTAGTGGTTCTGAACTATCCTTCATATATATTGGAGACTCAAGAAAGCTGATTGATCTTATGAACACAAGATTATAGTGAACGGAAACACAAGAAACAAAATCATTTAACCAAAAAAATTACAAGAAACAAAAGGTGGTCTGATCAGCTTGTCTTTGATTTTTGTAATTTCTTTTCTTTTTTAATGTTATCTTTCATTTGATTATTCTAATTATGCTTCTTATAGTAGTAACACGAATATACTAAACTCCTCCAATACTTTACACAATTTTTACAATCGTTATTGATATTGTAACTCTTGGTTAGATCTTAGATCCATTCTAGGTATCGATGCCTTTTTCTTTTTAATTACATAAAACGATTCCTTCTAGCCCATTAGATCTTCGTCTCCACATTTATTTAAATATTTTCTTTTGTAATTCTCGCGACCTTTATGCTATTCATTGTTGAATAATCAACTCCAAAAGACTAATCATAAGTTTTTTTTCTTCACAAAAGTATTATCATAAGTTCATCAAAACATTTTTCTCAATGATAACTTGTACTGTTATACCAAAAATAATAGTAATGACGTAATATTTCCTGTAAATACACCTACCGCGGTATTTAATACGATTATGTTATCTTTCATTTGGTTAATTAGTAACTGTTTACCCTCTCAAAGGTTATGTTATAGGATCTCTAGTTTATTGATTTGTATATATCTTCTCATGTTTTTAGTCATTTAATACTGTATAAACGAGGAAAAAACACGAGAAAAGTGTTTTGAGTTGGCTTTACGAATTCTTGTCTTGTTTTGGTGTTACGACAGTCAATATGTGCTTCATATCGATCAAGCAAACCTAGTTTTTTCATGAGCGAACTAACACGTCGAGGTGGATTGTGATTGGGATGAAATGTGATGCGGTTCTCTAACGACTTCTCACATTCACACGTCGGATCTACTAGCAAATATCTTCATCAGGCTTGGCGATCTCAAACGTTCGACTATCTTTATGAAATTTGGGATGAATTCGAATTAGGTTCTCTCACTACTTTTTTACATTCACACACTTGATCAACTAGTAGCAACTTCACCATAGCATTGGGTTCTCAAGCGTTCGACTATCTTCATGGCAAGTTGGGTATTTACTATTCTTATATGTCAACTTGAGAGGAAGTATTACGGGACCTACATATTGATTGATATGTATATAATTCATATTTTGTTATATATAAAATTTCTTATTCGTATGAAATCGTTTATGTAAAAAAGATAATTGCACGCTTATATATATGGCTAATGAGAATTCAAGCCGTTCTATTCAAACTTTATAAGATTGCAAATCAATAATACGGTAAAAGATCGGCAGAAAAATCTTTGATAAAAAAAAAGATTGTGGCAGAATGAAACGGTAATAATTTCACAATAAACATATAAATGAGTTTTGTTTTTATGTGGTTTCTTGTATATATATAACTAGCTCGTCTTAGGTAACATCTATAAATTATAAAGAAAAACTAATGTTAAACTCTTTTCTTAGTTGTTCAAATTACAGATTATTCAAATGTAACTGTTAACAAAAAATAAAGTTGAAATCTCTTACTATGGTTGTTCAACTTTGATCACCAATAAGCTAGGGTCTGTTCAGTGATACAAAAGATAAGCACCACCTTTTTAATTAAAAGTTTAATATTGAACAACAAATTAATATCAAATGATTAAAGTACATATTATAGTGAACCCCAATATCGAAATCATGAAAGGGCTCGAAGAGAAGAATAGTTTGCAAGAAGAGTTTGGAGTATGTCTGTTTCTCCATCGGAAACCTCAATATCTCTTCTTGAGAATCTACAAAACAAAATAAGCAAATATATAATTACACAGAATCGAGTATATTCTATGTTTTAATAACTAAGATAATGATATATATTAAAATAATAAGATTCATTTAACTGATGAGGGTGGTCAATTATTCAAATTGTTTATGCGCTATAGAGTCTGATGGGCTCAGAACAAAAACAACGGTACAAAATAGAAGGGTAAGATGTAAAAAGGAGAGTCTCATACTTCGAGATTCTCTCTTACGTTTTGTTTGAATATATAAAAAAAATTATTGATCAAGTAGTATATTAAGGCTACAGTCTCTTTTTAGTTTTTAATTAACCCAATATCAAATTTCATTAATATCACGGGCTATAGGGTTCAAATTTTTTTTTTTTTTTATAGCTATTTATGAGAAAAAAGAAAAAAATTGATAGGATAAATACAAAAAAAAACTATTACTTTAAACTTGTATTTTTCTTAAAAATAGTTGCTTTTGTCTTAGTTACGGACTAGATAAACAGACGATATTATTGGGTTAATCTTAAAGTTTTATGGGATAAATACAAAAACAAAAGTTACTTTACATGTTACTCTAAAAGTACATACAATTTTCTATTTCTATTCCATCTAAAACAAATTGTATATATATTATAAAGTTTCATTTTTTTCCTGAGTTATATAAAAGAAGCGATATTAATATTTCAGTATGTATTTTGCTTTCTTTTTTCTCAATATTAAACTCAATTTGCTGAACGTTTTTAGATTCATCGATCTAAGTCTATCTTCACCTCTCTTTTTTTTAATCCAAGTCCACATTTTGTTTAAGTTTCCTTCTATAGATTGTTATTAAAATCTTTCAAGATGAGGTGATGTTTCATCACTTTTATATATATCCTTCAGTCTTTTGTCCAAATTTTTGTTTCTTTTTTTCTCTAGATTGATTTTTTTGGCAGAGTTTTATTTCTCTTAATGTGTTGAATTTGAGGAACTTTTTTGTTTCTTGTTCTAAGGCTTTCCTTCGTAACTACATATCTAGGAAAATGAATCTTTAAAAAAAGCACAAGTTTAAAAGTAAACGATTGTTTTACATGAAAATATAGAGATGGTTTTTTTGTTTTTAATAAACTAAGATAAAATTAAGAAATAATATTTTTTAACGATTTACTCGTAATGCATATAATATGAAGGAGAGACAAGTGCTAGTTGCCCGAGGAGAAGCAGAGCGTCATGTGATATACACATGACCTAGGAAATTAAAAAGAAAAGCGGGATATACACATGACATACTTTTAGTTTTAAATTCCATAATTTATGGTGTTCACATGAATCTGTAGGTAAGATTTTATCAATAAAGTTACACTTTGCAAGATCCATAAAAACAAAAGATATGGATTTTTAAGTTACCAGCAAATCAAAATAGATTGTTAGGATTTTGTGAAAATGATCAAGAACTCGGTGGATTGACTGGCATGTACGTCGGAATTAGACTCGTTTCATATTCGTAAAAAAGCTTTTGAGCACTTTAGTTTGTCTTTCATTCCACACACCTCAAATGCCTGTGCCGAAATTCTTGCAAAATAAACTCGATAATACAACGTGCATATTATATTTTATGGAAGCCCTCTAAGTAACAGCCAAACTTGATTTAATAAATAGTTTTGTGGAAAAAAAAAAATTACCAATGAATAGTTCATTCAGCAATGATATGTAAAAATGCATGTGTGGGTGTTGTTTTTCAAATATATCTTCACTAAAGTATTCAAATAAAGAAGCAAAACAAAATGTATATATATATGGGGGAAAAAACTATTTTTTTTAATTATTTGAGGGAATAGAAGAAAGCAAAAAAGGAGTAAAAAAAAACAGTTTGGTGTGAGAAGAAGAAACAAAGAGATGCATTGCATGCAGAGAAAGTTTCCAGTAATAACAATAAGTTGAGAATAGTTGCACTAAAGAAGAACAGAGAAGAACCCTCATAGAGAAAAAGAAAAAAAAAAGTGTTGACCAATAAATAAAATTAAATAGGGATAGAAAAAGGGAAGTAAACACAGAAGTAAATGAAATTTTATAAAATTGGTATATACGAAAGTTGTAATTATTGGAATAAATGGAAAAGAAGAAGAAATGATTGTTTAAGAAAGTAAGAGAAGGAAGTGGTGGGTGAGAGAAGGGATCGTAGTGTCAGAAAGAAAAGAAAGAAAGAAGGAAGAAGAAGGGGTCACGGGTTTGCCTTGAAAGCCACTTTATTTTTCTTTCTTTTATTTTGATTTCAGACACTCAGACACATATTCCCCTCCATCTTCTCATTAATCGAGGTTGCTAACTTCCAAGATTCTTTTTTTTTTTTTTACATTTTCACACAAACTTTTGATTTTTATTTTATTTTCTTTCTTAATATCAAAATTTGAAGTAAACTTTTAGAGCTTTTTATATGCCTTTTTATTTTTTGTTATAGCCTGATATATATTAGTCCAAGAAAAGTTTTAATTCTAACACCACTTTTAGGATTGTTGTTTTTTTGTTTGCGATTATTTTTACGTTTACATGTTAAGTTTTTTTTTTTTTTGATTAAACTCGGAAGTAATCCCAGACCCTTAACGGGTCCAGACTAATCTTTTGAGCGGGAGTGGCACAGTCCACTTATGATACTCCATGATATATCATGGTTTTTACCCTGTTTGAGCCATGATATAAGTCCTTTTATAGAGTCTTTTATAGTATTTTGGAGTCTTTTAGAGTCTTTTGCAGGTTTTAGCACATTTGGAGTATTCTTGGAGATATTGGAGTTTATGGAGCATTCTGGAGCGAAACTGAAGTCTGTTGGCTAAAGTACCCGAATTCACGTCAAGTATCGATCGATACCCCCTGGTATCGATCGATACCCATCGAAGCAGATTTCAAAGTCGCGACTTAATGAAGTTTGAAGAATTGCAAAAAGTGCCCAGAAGTCTCTGATAATTACAAGAAGACCCCAAGTCGTGTTTTAGGTTATAAATAGGAGTTTTAAGCCATCTGTTTAGGCTATGGCCTTCTATGCCTTTTTATGCTTTATTTTCTCTGGTTTTGAGACAAGTCTGATTTCCCTTCGTCCGAGATCAGATCTCAAGAACCTTTGTTATTATTCTATTGATGATTTATTCAAACATGTCTTTTGATTCAATTGCCATGTCTGAGTAGATCCACCTTAGGTTTAGGGTTTTCTCATAAAGGATTTCTTTGAATGCTAGGTTAATTATCTTATTAGGATTCACCATCTGAATTATAGTTCTTCACCTTAGGTTGTGTTCATAGCTAATTCTAGGTTGATAAATCTGGAACTTAGATCTTAGGATAATTGATTAGGCACGAGAGTGCGATTAATTACCTGATAGAACCTAGGTGAGCAAATTGATTATTCGCAAAGAGATTTGGTTTAATTGATTTGTGAACATATCAAACCTGATATTAAAGCTGATTTAGAATTTAGGATTCGCAAAGAGATTTGGAATTCCTAGGATTTAGATTTAGATAGTTTTCGCAACGAGAGTTGGTTAGCTATATTTTAGTGATTTGAGTTCAAGAACTGCGCTAAATCTGAATCCTGTTAGTTAGTTTATCTGCATTCATTGATTTCCTGAGAAAAACCCTGAGCCTATATTTCCCTGATTGATTTACAACTGTTTAATTTCTGCACTGTTTTTAATTACATCTGTTTGGCTTAGCGTAATTCGACACTTCATAATCTATTGTGTGATCTCTGTGAGTCTTCTGTGGTTCGACCCCTAGCTATACTATTACAACTGCTTTAGTACTTTAGGGTATTAAATTGAGCATATCAATTTTGGCGCCGTTGCCGGGGACTCAAATTCGCCATTAGATTTTAGTTTAGAATTTCGTCTAAGTTCGTCGGTATCGATCGATACTCACTAGTATCGGTCGATACTCCGGCGATTTCTTTGTTGGTATCGATCGACACCACTTGGTATCGATCGATACTCAACGTCTTTTTCTGGTTACTTACGTGCTTTGCTTAGTGTTTTGTTTGCAGGTGTATGCCTGTTCGTGAAACCAGGAGCAACAAGAGCACACAGCTAGTTGATCTATCACTGGAACAGCTAGCGCTTGTGGAACGCACAAACAGAAAGTCCAAGCAAACATCAGGGATGAACAACCCTGTGGTTTTAAGAGCTGATGAAGCTGGGATTCTGAGAGACCAAGAGGGTCACGTGTGTAATGAGAGAGGGCAGCGCCTTGATGAGGCTGGGAACGTCGTTGCCCCTGCTGCTATTATTGAGATTGTCGCGCCAGCTGGGCGCGCCAACGTTGGGAATGCTGTGGTTAATCGTGGAAGAACGATTGGTGAATGCAACAGGCCTGACCAGTTTTTCGCCAATCGGTCGGCAATTCGTCCTCCTGCATTCGAGAGGAATGACTTTGAGCTGAAGCCTGCTTACTTCACTCTAGTAGGACAGCATCTCTTTCATGGTCTTCCTCATGAACATCCAATGGACCATGTAGAGAAGTTCGAGGACTTGGTCACTAGCATCAAGAGCAATGGAGTGTCCTACGACTACCTCTTCTGCAAGCTTTTCCCCTACTCTCTAGGTGGAGAAGCGACCTACTGGCTGAGGCAGCTACCTGCTGGATCGCTAACCAATTGGGAGGACACTAAGAGGGCATTCCTGATTAATTTCTACGATGATGGACGATCTGAAGATCTGAGGAATAAGATCTCTACTTTTTCTCAAGGACCTACTGAGGCGTTCAAGGCTGCTTGGACAAGATTCAAATCGTACCAGAGGGATTGTCCACATCATGGATACTCAGATGTACAGCTGCTGGGCACTTTCTACAGAGGAGTAGATTGGAGATATCAGATGGGTCTGGACTCTTCAAGCAATGGTAACTTCAACACCAAATATCCTGAGGATGCTGTTGTGTTGATTGAGAACTTTGCCTCTAGTAGTAGCACCAAGAGCGCAGATTTCGAGCGCAAGAGGCAGGCTGGAAATCAGGATGGGTCACAGATCGCTGAGGTTAAAGCTCAGCTGGATTCTATGCACAGTCTTCTGCTGGGAAAGACAACAAAGGCCGTCCATTTTGCTGCTGAGACTGAAGTGGAAGATTGTAACTACGTTGGTGGTTCTGGTTTTCAGGGTCAGAGATCTGGGTACAACACCAATCGAAACTTCACCAACTACGGTCAGCAAGGAGGGTACCAATCCCCACCACCCAAAGCTCCTGAGAACAAGATTGAAGCTATGTTTGAAACGCTCGTTCAAGGACAGCAGCAAATCACTGTGAACTTCAATGGTAAGATGGACACCATGTACACCGATTTGAGTGAAAGGATCGAAGCTCTAAAGACGAGCCACAGGATGCTGGAGACGCAAGTAGCTCAGACTGCAGCAAATTCCAAGGGAAAGGCGGTTCATTCACACAATGCACAAGTCAATGCCATCGGCTCACGTGCAGAAAATTTCGATGCAGTTCCTGAAATCGCACAAGCATCGATCGATACTCCCCAGTATCGATCGATACCAGCCCAGACGTCTGCTCGAATGGATTCAAAAACCCGTGTATCGATCGATACCCCATTGGTATCGGTCGATACCAAGGCGATTTCTGAGAAGACACAAGATACTTCGACTGAGGTGCCTAAAGTCGTTGCAGAACGAGTGTATATACCCGGGATGCCTTATCCTAATGTTCCTGGGCTGACAAGGGAGGAATGGGAGATTGCTAAACTACAGTATATGCTGGATAACCCGAACGTGGAGCTTCTTTCTGATGAAGATGAACCTGTCAGGAACGATTCAAAAGCAGGAGTATCGATCGATACCCTGCCTGGTATCGATCGATACCCATCGCAGGTCAAGCCAGAAACAGTGAAAACACATGAGCCTCAAGTAGCAGCAGCAAGATTCAACATCGCCCAATTTTGGGAAGACTATGAAACGAAGTGTCAGGCAGCGATAGCTAAGGAACGAGCTGAGAAAAGAGCTCGCAACCCCAAGAAGGATTCCAATCCTGTTCCTAAACATCTCAGAGATCCCATCTCTCCAAAGCAGCTGCGTGGCTTTGAAAAGATGGTACGAAGGATTCCTGACTCGTACACCTTTGAAGAAGCTCTAGAGTGCCGTCCTCTGCTAAGTCACTTTAAGGAATGCAGAGAAACTGAGGAAGAGATTAAGGCACTCTTCATTAAGGCTAGAGGTCCACCTCCACTGAGACAGTTGACACAGAGAGAAGATCCAGGGAAATTCGCTGTTCCATGCTCCATCTCAGGAGTTGATTTCAAAGAGTCTCTTGTTGACTCAGGGGCTAGTGTCAATGTCATCTCAAAGACAATTGCAGAGAGGTTGGGGGCTACTATTCTATCTCCTAAGACATCTATCACGTTTGCAAACGATTCCACCTCACTTCCATATGGTGAAATCTCTGGTTTGCTTGTCAAAGTAGGAGACTGTCTGCTGCCTACTGATTTTCAGGTTGTAGAGATGGGTGCGACATCTGTTATGCCTATACTGCTGGGACGACCCTTCATGGCTACTGCTGGCGCGATCATAGACACGCCTAATAAGAGAATCTCTTTCTCTTACATTGACAAAGGGATCTATTATGGTGCCATTCCCCCTAGAAGTGTTCCCACACGTGCCTCTAGCATCAAGGCTATCACAGGAGAGTCGCTGGCAATTGATCTTCTGGAAGAGCCTCCTGATGAGCCTGCTGCCACAGACGTTCCAGCTGAACCGCCCAACATCCCCAAAGAAGCTGCCAAGAAAGTTAAGGCAACAAAGAAGAAGAAGGCCAAGAACAAGAAGGTCGAGAATCCCCATGTCACTTTGATACCTCAGAAGTGCGATGGGAATTCGATTGAGTACAAGGTCAAATGCAAAGGAGCCTTGAAGCCATTCTCTAAGGCTAGAGTACTGCTTACTTCTGAGCTGAAAGAGAAAGGGCAGGAGTTTGTGGACAGCATGCTAAGCAGAACGCTGAAGCTAGTAATGTCAAGTGATGGAGCCTGTTTTGGTGCAAGCTCTCACTCTTATCCAGCCTGAAGGGCGTTACAGTCAAGCTATTGACGTTAAACGAGCGCTTGGTGGGAGGCAACCCACTGGTGAGTCTGTTTTTAATTCGTTTTTCTTTTTATTTTTCATTTGTTTTGAGTTTGTGTCAGGATAAAGAAGGAGCAAAACTCGAAATCGCCTAAGCATCGATCGATACCCCATTGGTATCGATCGACACTAATCGCGGATGAAAGTTCACCAAGTCGATCTAAGCATGGTATCGATCGATACCATGGTGTGTGTCGATCGACACTCGGTGTTCCAGGAAGGTAATTTCTGGTTTCTCTTCGTTTATCCTTTTCTTTTGTTTTATTTCACTGACTCTAGGCTAGATAACACTGGGGACAGTGTTGTTCAAGTCTGGGGGAGGTGTCTGCTGACAAAGTTTTTGTTTTTCTTAGAGTCAGTTGTTTTATCGAGTCAAATTGTTTTATTGAGTCAAAATTTTGTTGGAGATGATGATCCTATGCTTGAACCTATTGATTTGATTTTGTTTTTGAGTGCACAGTGTTACAGGATCAGTTCTAGATCGACTAATGAAAAATCCAAAGACTGACCAGTTGACTAGAAAACATTCATGTCTCCAGCAGAGTTCCTCTGAAGCCTGAGCCAAATTTTTGCACTTCATCAATGTGGTTAGTGTTCATAGATGTTAGAGGGGGGATTAGCACCCCCTGGTTTAACTCGGTTCGAACCGAGATCGGTTCAATCGAGACCGGTCTACGATGGTTCGGATCAAAGACAAGTCGGCCCGAAAACATTGGGCCGAGCTCGGAATCTCGCTGAAAGCCCATCTCGGCTACCGATCTAGGCCCATCACAAGCCCGGCCCGTTACAACAGACGAAACCGGAATATTTCCCTTTTTCCACCGATCTCGGAAAAGGAAATATTCTCTTTGGTCGACTCTTCGAGATATCAGGAACTTATCCTTATCTTGGAGAGAAAACCAGAAGATTTCCTTTTCCTAATCGAACTCGGAAAAGGAGAAATCTTCCTTTCAACCGCCTCCAAGACATTATAAATAGAGGAGGAGGCTCATTCATTGAGGGGACCCAGAACTTCCGCAGAGACCAGAGAGAACTCGAGAGAGCTACATACCGATCTTAAGTTCTCCATCTTTGCAATCTTACTAAACTCTGTTGTAACGCCGATTCTTGATCAATAAACGAGATTCCGATTAAAGTACTGTTTTACCCTCTTTGTGTGATTTACGGATCAACAATTGGCGCCGACTGTGGGGAGACTTAGAACAGTACTTTCGGATATCGTTTGATTGAGTTCGGCAATGGTTCTTCCGATCGACACTTCCGTAGTCAACGTTAACAGCTCGGATAACGATGACCGAAACCCTCGGACTGACGAACCTAATCCAACCAGTACCGAGCTACCGACAACCGGAGGAGGACTTCCTCCAATCTTATCAACTGGAGGTGATACTCAGACCAATCCTCCAAGGACTCTTCCACCACCTCCAGCTGCCCCAGTTTTCACGGACCCGACCACCTTTCTGGAGGCCATGGCGGCACAGTTCGCGGAAATCAACAAAAAGAACGAAGAGCGGATCGCCTCGCTAATTGCATCCCACTTTGAGCGTCGTAATCAGATCGGCACCCCCGATCCAAATCTAATCACCCCCGAAAATGCGCTACGCCAGAATCTCTTGCCCGACCTAACCGACACTCAACTCCCAGGTACGACTGATCCACCAACTAGGAGATCCGCAGCTAATTCGGAACTCCATATCTCGGATCAGGTCGCCATGAACATGGAATTCGCGAAGGTCCAGGCCCAATTACAGGACATGCGATCCAAGGTCCACCAGGCGACGAGCTCGGCACCAGAAATCGACCGAGTGATTCAAGAATCGCAGAGGACCCCATTCACGGACCGAATTATCAACACTCCAGTCCGGCGATTGGAAAGAGTCAAAATCACGCCGTATGACGGGTTTACCGACCCTAAACATTTCATGACCTCCTTTTTCATCATGATGAATCGCTTTCGTTTCGGGTCGGAAGACGAGAAAGATGCAGCCATGTGCCAGTTGTTCGTAGAGAACCTATCCGGAGCCACGCTCGATTGGTTTTCAACGCTCGAGCCGAACTCAGTCAACAGCTACAATGAGCTCACTACCAAGTTCCTCAAACGATTCACGATGTTTATCAAACAAAGGACAAAAAACGCCGAACTTTGGGCCCTCGAGCAAAAGCAGGACGAGCCCCTACGAAAATTCATGGAACGCTTCAAAGCGGTCGTATCCCACTGTACGATCGACGACGAAGCTGCGATCGAGGCTCTTTACAAAGCGACCTGGTACGAATCAGACTTCCACAGGGAGATCAAGCGCAACAACCCAAAGACATTGGAAGACATCTTACACAGGTCGCACATCTTCATCATGGAAGAAGAAGAAAGATCCGAGAAAGACAGACGGCACGCGCTCACAAAACATCCCGCCGCTAAGGATAAACAGTGCACTCTTCAGAAGCAGCCCGTCAATACGGTCCAAACTCAACAATCCTGGTCCAACACTTGGGTTCGGCCGGACGAAGCAAAGGAGCCCGATGCCGAGTCAGCGCCGTACTGCAATTTCCACAATCGATATGGAAATCATTCAACCGAAGAATGCCGACACTTACAGGAGTTCCTGATGATGAAGTACAAAAAAGGGGAAGTTCCAGTCGAAGGAGCCTTCCAACCTTCGAATAGACCTCGCCGTAACGATAACGGAAGAAGGCGTAATTTCAAACCGAACAAGGCTACCGAGCAACCTAAAGAAAAGACAAACGACGAACAACCGAAACGAGATCGGGAGGAAAACGTGGAGGCCCAACAGCCCCCGCAAGTTCGGAAGCGTGTCAACATGTGATATGCTCAATTTAATACCCTAAAGTACTAAAGCAGTTGTTATAGTAAAGCTAGGGGTCGAATCACAGAAGACTCACAGAGATCACACAATAGATTATGAAGTGTCGAATTACGCTAAGCCAAACGAATGTAATTAAAAGCAATGCAGAAATTAAACAGTTGTAAATCAATCANCAGGGTTTTTCTCAGGAAATCAATGAATGCAGATAAACTAACTAACAGGATTCAGATTTAGCGCAGTTCTTGAACTCAAATCACTAAAATATAGCTAACCAACTCTCGTTGCGAAAACTATCTAAATCTAAATCCTAGGAATTCCAAATCTCTTTGCGAATCCTAAATTCTAAATCAGCTTTAATATCAGGTTTGATATGTTCACAAATCAATTAAACCAAATCTCTTTGCGAATAATCAATTTGCTCACCTAGGTTCTATCAGGTAATTAATCGCACTCTCGTGCCTAATCAATTATCCTATGATCTAAGTTCCAGATTTATCAACCTAGAATTAGCTATGAACACAACCTAAGG
>PKML01047354.1:579958-611852 GCA_002933935.1 Eutrema yunnanense | reverse complement strand
CAAAAATTGCGATGAAGATTCGGAAATCACCAAGGTATCGACCGACACAACCGAGTGTCGATCGATACCAGTCCAAATCCTTTCTCGAAACGTGTCAGAATCCCGCGTATCGATCGATACCCTACCTGGTGTCGATCGATACACCTCGCAGATCGAACCAGAATTGATGACACCACCTGAGTTGATTGAAGAAAGGGGCTACAAGCCTAAAGTGCAATATCCTCGACCACCTCCACTGACGCATCTGACTAAGAGGGAATACCCAGGAATCTTCTCAGTTCCATGCTCTCTCTGGAGCTAAATTCAAAGAGTCTCTCGTCGACTCAGGGGCTAGCGTTAATGTCATATCAAGGGCAATTGCAGAGAGATTGGGAGCTGATATTCGATCTCCCAAGACATCTATCACATTCGCGAACTCTTCAACCTCAACTCCATATGGCGCAATCGGTGATTTACTTGTCACAGTATGAGGTTGTCTGGTCCCTACTGATTTTCAAGTTGTTAAGATGAGTGCAAAATCTATTACGCAGCTGATTCTTGGACGACCGTTTATGGCCATGGTTGGAGCGATTATGGATACGCCAAGCAAGAGAATCTCGTTCTCATACATTGACAAGGAGGTGTACTACGAAGCCATCCCTATTAGAAGAACTTCTACACATATCTCTTGCATCACCATTGTCACAGGAGAGACGCTGGCAGTTGATCTTTTGAAAGAGCCTCCTGATGAGCCTACTGTCGCAGACATTTCAGCTGAACCGCCCACCATTCCCAAGGAAGTTGTCAAGAAGGCTAAGGCAACAAAGAAGAAGAAGACCAAGAGGAAAAACGTCGAGAATCCCCATGTCACTTTAATCCCTCAGAAAAGTGATGGAAATTCGATTGAGTATAAGGTCAAGTGCAAAGGAGCTTCGAAGCCATTCTCTAAGGCTATAATTCTTCTTACTCCGGAGCTGAAAGAGAAGGGAAACGAGTTCGTGGAAGGCATGTTGAGCAAAACTCTGAAGCTAGCAATGTCAAGTAGTGGAGCCTGTTTTGGTGCAAGCTCTCATTCTTATCCAGCCTGAAGGGCGTTACAGTCAAGCTATTGACGTTAAACGAGCGCTTGGTGTGAGGCAACCCTCCAAACTTTGTATATAGCATTTAGAATCATATCTTCTTTCTTCTTTCATGCATTGTTTAACTCTTCCTTAGCTTCTATTACACAAGGGACTGTGTAATTTAAGTTTGGGGGAGGGTTTGTGTGTTATCTAACGTTGTTTTTGGTGTTCTTATTTTGATCTTTTGCACCTTGAGTCTCATGTATATCATGCATTTTCAATAAATTTGAAAATTTTGAACTTTTGAACTTTTGTGCATTCATATAGGATTGAGTCTAGATGCATAGCATATAAAGTAGCTTTGCATGCGAATTAGGAGCAATGATAGATTTTTCCTTGTAAAGTACCTTATTAAGAGTTTAGTCCAATGCTATTGTTGTTAGTTACTTGATGCTTTGATCTCGTGTAAAAGTTAAGAACGAACCATGCCTTGATCTCATGTCTTATTGTTCTTGCCTTGATTGAACAAACCTTGACTTGAATTCAACCCCATCTAAGTGATAACCTTAATTTTGACTTGTAAATATTGTGTTCATGCATTTTGGAATGAATTCGTGGATCACTTCATACATACTTGGATAATCTTTTCCCTTTCACCACTCTTGTTTATCCAGGTAGCCAAGTATGTATGAAGTGATCCACGAATTCATTCAAAAATGCATGAACACAATACTTAGATGAGGATTCTCCCTTGTATGCATAGGTTGCCTTTTACCTTTAGCATTTTGGTAAAGTTTGCTCTTTCCATGAGAGATCCTTATACTTGATTACCCATGCATGATAATGAGGTCATCTTCATCTCATAACCTAACCCGTAGCCAAACGAATTCATTTGATCTTGCATAAACATGATTAACGCTTATTACACTTAATTAATGTCATGGAGTTGGAGGATTTGAAAGTTTGTGTAGGTTGAGGTTCGAATGTTAGTCATGTAAGGATAAGTATGGCTGGTCAATTTTGAGTAAGTTGTTTGATCGCATCAAGAAGTTTACAACTTAAACCCCAAACATCATCCCATTTCCGATCACCGCTCATTTCCCGCCGTAGTTGGGGCAATTAGTAAATTACAAGATACATAGACACATATGTCTCGTAATTTATTAATCGCCGCACCTAGACGGAAAATGAGTGGAGATCGGAGATGGGATCAAGTTTGGGGTTTAGGTCATTTCATATAAATCACATCACTTAAATTTTACAATAATTACTCGATCACAATATTATATTAATACATTAAATTCAAAATAATTACTAGTTAGCGCGGTCACTCTGATTCATTTTCGGACGAAGACACATCCGTTTCTTGATCATCTGGTTCATCACTTTCTTCGAACTCATCTTCCTCATCTTCTTCCTCTGTATCGTCTGGGAGATATTCAACTTCCCTGTTTTGAGGATCTATCAAAAGGATGTCATCAGTGCTCTCATTTAGTTCAGGCATATCAGAGCAATGATCTTGCTGCATTGGTAGATCCTCAACCCCCACAATTCGACCTCTCGGAGAAACTTTTATAACTGATAACCATGAGATACGGGTGGTACGAACTCACGTATATGGAACAAAGCTGACTTGTTCTGCTTGTGATGCTAGGATAAATGGCTCATACTTATTGTAACGTCGCGACTGGTTGACATCTACTGCCCCAAATTTGTTTTTACGGACGTCTCGATCAACTGTTGGATCGAACCAGTCGCATTTGAACAGAACGCATTTCAAACCTAAGCAACCGGGGTACTCAACTTCAATTATGTCTTGAAACACTCCATACAAATCTATTTCGCCCCGCACATATACCCTGTAGTTGGCAATAGCTCTTTGATTGCCGTATTTGAATGTATGAAATATATATCCGCGTGTGCAATACATGGGTGCACTCGTTATCTTTGATATGGGGCCTTTGATTAACTCATGGAACCAGAGTGGATATGCGGTATCCCCATACTCGACCTATATCATTAATTAATTTAATTACAAAAGTATTCAAAATATGTATTAGGTTAATTGTCCAAGTTAGTAACTAATCAGATCACTTAAATTTTTACGTACTTGCGTCTTCAACCACGGGGCAAAATATTGATCTTTACGCTTGTTGATTTCATCGTCTGAGATTCCTTCAATGACTTCTCGGACTTGTCTAACAAATTCACTGCATACAAAAGTATTTACAATTGTAATTAAGATACATATCGTAATTGGTATAAAGCTAGCATATAATTTAGCCATATATATGTATATATATTTATACACTTACGTCTCAAATTGACTAACTTCTTCAAAATTTAAGAGGATATACGTTTGTGCACTATGATGGTGTTTTTCATTGGCAAACCAAACTATTTTCACTCTTCCACATAATCGACCGATTGAAGAAAAGATATCTGGGACACCTTCATTAGCATATGTTCGGCCTACACCTCCATCATCATATCACCGTGCTGTCCTTTTCCATGTGCGAACCTTCGAGCCAAAATAGTACCCCGTGAAGTGAGAAGTTTCTTCTGTTAAACTTCCTGCTACTATTGAGCCTTCAACTTTGGCTAGATTTTTAGCCTTCCGCTTCAAATGTCCCATGAATCGCTCGAATGGGTACATCCATCGATACAGCACAGGTCCCCCAAGTTCTGCTTCGTGAGGGAGATGAATAGGTAGATGTTCCATAACATCAAAGAAGGCTGGGGGAAATATTTTCTCCATGTTGCACAACAAAATAGGAAGACTAGTATCAAATTGTGCAATAACATCTTCTGACAAAGTGCGGTTACAAATATCCCGAAAAAACGCTCCAATGCCTATAATAACAATCACATGATAAATAAGGTAATACTGTTAATTTTCTATTTCATATATATATATATATATTAATTATATATATATATATACATATATATATATATATTAATTATATAAAATCTTAAATTCGCAATATGCGATTAATTTACCTGTAATTGCTTCGTGTACATTTCCTGGTAGAAGTTCAGCAAATGCGAAAGGAAGTAGTCGTTGCATAAAGACGTGACAGTCATGACTCTTCATCCCGGAAAACTTTTGCCCTTTCTCAACACATTTAGCTAACTTAGATACGTACCCGTCCGGGAACTTCACATCAGATTTCGCCCATTTGAACAAAGCTGACTTTTCTTCCGCACCCAATCGTAATATGGAGACATGTGCTTTCCCATTGCTTGTAATATGTAACTCATTCCGACAACAAAGATCAGGCAAGTCTAACCTTGACTTACCGCTGTCTTTAGTCCTTCCATGCACGTTTAACATTGTATGCATGATGTTATTAAAAAAGTTTTTCTCAATGTGCATGACATCCAAATTGTGTCTAAGCAAATGATCCTTCCAATACGGAAGCTTCCAGAATATGCTTTTCTTATGCCAATTGTGATGCTCCCCATATCCATCCGGCATATTAGCTGAAGTGTGCCAATTTTTCACCACGATCGACTGTTTCCAATGCACCATAATGATCAATTTCTGCTTCTAGATCTTCCCCAAAAATATAAACTGGAGGAGGAACACGAACAGCTTTGTTCTTTCTAAACAACTGCTTATTTCTTCGATATGCATGGTGAATCTGTAGAAATCGGCGGTGACAATCAAACCAACTTGTTTTCCAACCATGTTTCAATTAAAACGCATCTATCCGATTGAGACAATATGGACAAGACAATCGCCCATGCGTAGTCCAACCTGATAACATCCCGTAAGCAGGGACGTCGCTTATTGTCCACATTAGCACCGAACGCATTGTAAATTTTTTTTCATTGCAAAATCATATGTCCGAACCCCGGTATACCACAACTGCTCCAATTCCTCTATCAGAGGCTGCAAAAACACATCAAGGGAATGCTTCGAATGCTTTGGACCTGGTACTAAAATACTCAAGAATAAAAATTCCCTTTGCATGCACATATCTAGAGGAAGGTTGTAAGGCATTAGGATTACTTGCCATTAAGAATATTGCCTACCAGACATATACAATGGACTCAATCCATATGTGCAAAGACCAAGATACACATTATGTTTCTCTCTAGCAAAGTCTGGATGTACTGTCTTAAAGTGTTTCCACGCTTTTGCATCTGAAGGATGAGTAACCTCCCTATCTGTCTGCAAATGATCTGCATGCCATATCATCGATGCAGTTGTCCTCTCAGACTGATACATTTTTTTTAATCTATCAGTTATAGGAAGGTACCACATCCGCTGGAACGGTACCTTACTCCGACCAGTACCTTGCGGCTTATATCTTGGCTTATGGCAAAATCGACATTCCTACAACTTCTCATCATCTTTTCAAAAAAGCATGCAATTGTCAACACAGACATCTATAATCTCAAAAGGCAACCCAAGACTATAAACCAGCTTATGTATCTCATAGTATGTTTCAGCAGCTAAATTATCCTCTGGCAAATACTCTTTAATCAAATCAGCCCAATCATCCATGCAAACCTCATCTAAGTTATGATCAGTTTTAATAGTCATCATCCTATCCGCCAACGATAATTTAGAATGTCCTTCTCTACATCCATCGTAGAGTGGCTGATTTACAGCATCTAGCATATCATAAAAAAAAATTTGCATCTAGATTGGGTTCCTCATCATGATGATCATGTGCAAATGTCATGAAATACATCTGTAACCATGTCATGAATCCTATCATTATCTTCACCATGCTGCTCCGCATGCTCATCAAATTGATTAAAATTATTTGACTCATCAAAATTCGATGCTTGATAATTGCTACTACTACTAGCTGCATTTCCCCCATAACCCTCTCCTGATAATACCATATATAGTAATGCGGCATAAACCCTCTATTTAATATATGCGACCACACCTTCGAGATAATGATAAATTTCCTATTCAAGCATATGGCACAAGGACAGTACATCTTACCACTGATAATCGTATTACGTATACTTCCTGCCTGATGCATGAATCCCTCCACCCCATCACTGAACTCCTTTGTTAGCGATCCCTTCGAATCAAGACGATTATTCATTCCCTCTTCTAATTTGTATATTGACATTTTTTGTTGGTCAGAAAGTAGTAATTGTTTCTGAATATGAAATTTTTATTATGAAGTTGGCCACTATATATAGATTTTTATTTTCGCTACCATCGAATTACCTACGATTTTACATCGATTTAACATCGCTTTTACAACGAATCTAAACATGTTTACATCGATTTTACAACGACTTTAAACATGTTTACCTAACCGTACACCGTGAACTTAAACGTACTCACCTAACTCATTAATCGTTGGGAAATCGATGTAAAGTTCAACTTATAATAATCCTTGCTAATTCGTCGGTAATTTTACGATGATATTACAACGTTTTATATAAACCTCGGCAAATCGTCGTTAAGTTACAACGATTTTATGACGCTTTTGATAATCGTCGTAACTTCGTCGGTAAATCGTCGCTAATTAGCGACGATTTTACAACGAAACTTTTCGTCCCAATTTTGCGACGATTTTACGACGACTTTAAAAATCGTCGTAAAGTTGTTGTAAAAAGATTTAAATTTTCGACGAAATTAAATCGTCGCAAAAATTCGATGCTAAAACAGTGTTTTCTTGTAGTGAGGAGATATCGCGGTTTTACCAACCGGTGCTCTTCTCACCTCAACCCACATTCAACCGGGTCAATAACCGGTTTGTCCCGGGTTGACCCGCTCCGACCCAGCTCAAGAAAAACCTTTTAAATATTGTAAAAACCTTTTTTTAGATCTATCTCTTTTTTTATGCTTTTTCTCTTTTTTCTCTCAAGAACAAAGAACCCTGGTTTTAGGGTTTTTGGGGATTTTTCCCAAGGATCTGTTTAATTAATGAAAGTTTGAGTTTAATTCTTGTCTTCTTTCTTTAATCTTTGATCTTCCTAATCTCTAATCATGATTAACATCACCTCTTTCACTAGATTTGGTGTGTTTTTCATGATTAGTGAGTAGTCTTTTAGGATTTGAGGATTTGGTAGATTTAGGTTTATTTGACGGATGATTAATGATATCTAGGATTAGATTATATGATTTTCCTTCTTGATTAGTGGTTTTAAAGCTAGATCTAGCATGAGAAAGTGGATTTAGATCAAAAGGCATTTCATGCACACAAGGTGTTCGATGAAATGCCTTGATGAACTTTTCAAGAGATATTCATTTCTATCCTAAGGGATTAGTTGTCTAGAGTGATTATTTGGTTGATCTTAAATGATAGACTTAATGCTTGCTAATTAGTGATTCACAAATGAGAATTTGATCTTGAATTAGTAATTAGCAAAGTAATTAATGCCTTGAGAGAGGATTAGTTAAGATTAGTGATCTTTGCCTAGGGATTAGTCTTCATTAAACATCGGACATCATTAATTAGCCATTGGATTCCCTTATCTCTATTGCCTTATCCTTGAATTCGCCTTTTATCATCTTATTAATCTTGTTTAGCATTTGTTTACTTGTGTTCTTGCTTTTGATTTGAATCATTTATGTTGTTTAGAAACAAAAACCACCTTTGTTCGTTTATCTTAAGTCATTTCTTGCATTCATATTGTGTTGTTCTTGTGCCTCCTTGGATTGATCCCCAAGTGTTACAACGATAGCATTTGGGTAATTGGTTTGGATACACACAATTATCCACTATCAATTTCCTCCATCTTCTTGCTCATATCCAATGCTCCACTAGCTTGGCCTTATAGAATTTGTTGAAGCATGTTCTTCATATCAAGGTCTTGAGGCATGGAGTTGTTGCCTTGTGTTTGAGGGACAAAACTTTTTTTGAAAACCTCCTTGGTTCCCTTGAAAGTTGTTCTTGGAAGCAAAGCTTTGTTGGTGATTAATGGGGGCTTGACCTTGGTTGCCATAGTTGTTGGTGAAACCTCTTTGATGGCCACAATTGTTCCCAATATAATGCACTTCCTCTTGGTTGCTCAAATCCACCATTTCCTCATGGGACCTTTCACTTCCCTCAAAATTACCAACAAAGTGAATCGATTTTTTGGAAGCATTGAGAAGCTTGTCAATCATAGTGGCTTACATCTCAATCATGGAAGATTGCTTATCCAACTTCTCATAGAGAGCCATCATGGCTTTGGTTCGTTGTTGTCTCCCCGAAGTTACTTGTGGTTCTTGTAGACCGGTCATACTCATCACCATATATACCATCACTCAAAGCAAGGTTCTCAACCAACTCCATTCCTTCATTCACGTATTTGCCTAAGAAGTTACCATTAGAAGCGGTTTCAAGCAACATACGTATCTTAGGAAGTGCTCCGCGGTAGAGTGTGCTCAAGAGGGAAGCATCCGGGAATCCATGATGAGGGCATTGCGATGTAGAGCCCCTAAACCGCTCTCATGCCGTCATTTCCACGTTGAGTGAAGCTTGAGATCTCATTCCTTAGCTTAGCCGTTCTAGAGAGAGAGAAGAACTTGGAAAGGAATGATGTCTTGCATTGGTCCCATGAAGTGATGGAACCGTGGGGAAGGTTCTTTTCCCATTGCCTTGCCTTGTCTCCAAGAGAGAATGGGAACAACCTTAGCATAAAGCTATCCTCCGAGACTCCATTCATCTTTGTCAAGCCACAAATCCGGTCAAAGTGATCCAAGTGATCAAGTGGATCCTCCACCGCCAAGCCATTGAATTTGTTGCTTTGTACCATGTTGATGAAGCTAGCTTTGACCTCAAAGTCATTGGTCTCAACCGGTGGTGCTCGAATGCCTTGGCGGTTGACATGAGCATTGGCTGCATCACCCGCTCCAACTATGTTAGGACCATTACGGGCGGGTGGGTTGTGGTTTCCATTGCCACCGTGACCATGCTCTTGAGCTTGATGCTCTTGCACGTTCTCCATACCGAGCCTAGAAATGTTTACAACCCGTTCCCTTTATCTTCTTGCTCTAAGACCGCGGTGTAGAAGGTTGATGTCGTCTCTTGGCTCAACAAGATTGTTGTTGCCTTTAGAATGCAAGTTCATGAACCTACAAGAGAGAGCTAGAAAGAGAGATTAGTAAAAAAAAAGAAAGAAAAAAGCTTAATCTCAGAAAGAAGTAAGATCCTAATGTTGAAAGCTAAACCCAATTGGCAACAGCGCCAAATTGATACAAGGATTTTTATGTGTATCAATTACTCAAATGCCTAAGTAGCATATGAGGTATCGAATCCATGGGTATAAGTACCAAGCATTAGGAATGCATACAACTTTCTAAGTTAAGCAAGCAAAAGAGGTTTTTATTGTTTCTAACAACCTAAATGATTCAAATTAAAGGTGAGAACACAAGTAAACAGAGAAAAAACGAGTTAACAAATAGATAAAGGCAAGCCCTTGGATGAGGTTATTGATTTTGGATCCTTCCATGATCTATCTAGATGTCATTTCACACAATCAAGCAATTCCCTTAGCCTAGAACACTTAAACAAGATTAAGCCAATGTCATGATCTTAATCACTTTGTTAATCACCAAATCAATAACAAACCATCGTTTGTGATAGGATGATTAACAAGCAATATACATAGGTTCCTATGGCCCTAATACTCCTTAGACAACTACTCTCATAGGCTAAGAAGGCAAAATCCCTTATTTGGTTCTTAAGGGAATTTTGATTGAACTACTTGTGTGCATGAATTTCCTAAGATCTAGATTAACTATATCTAGCCTAATCTAGCATTATGAACACCAAATAAGAGAGGGAAGATGTAAACTAATTCCTAGACATCAAGATCTACCACGAAATTCACCTAATCTACCTTATCCATGAGCTTTAAAAGATCTACTCACTAATCATGAAGAACACACCAAATCTTGTGAAAGAGGTGATGTTAATCATGATTAGGGAATAGGAATGTAGAAGATTAGATAGAGATGAAAAGATATAACCTTAAACTTGCATAAATCAAAAGAATCCAAGAAAAAAATCCCAAGAACCCTAAAAAGACAAGGTCTTGTTCTAGAGAGAAAAAGAGAGAGAAAAACGGAGAAAAAGTATTAAAAATGAGATAGATCCAAAAATGAGATCTTTAACACATAAAAAGGTGTTTTTCTTAGTGGGTCGGACCGGGTCAACCTGGAAAAAACCAGGTATTGGCCCGGTCAAGTTCTGGTCGAAGTTCTGATACCGGCCAAATTGGGGCCGGTATGGAGACTTTGCTTCTTTGAGCATAACTCGTTTGGGCGCCAGTCAGACATGTCCCTGCTAAATCTGATGTATCTTTTACACCACAGACCAGAACTACTTACAACCATCTTCAGAAGACAGCTAACTCAATTACCTACAACTTCTATGAAGACTTCAAAGGCTAAATTCGAGCGTAGGTCTTTCGTCTAGCATGATCGTTCAAACACTTCGGCTGGCTTCGGCGAGAGCTTCTATGCCGGTCAAATTGGGGCCGGTATGGGAGGCCGGTATTCCTCCTGGTCTTGAGTTGGTGCAGCACCGGACGTGTGTTCCGGTCATAATTGGGGCGGTATTGATGGTCTTGTTCCATGCAGGGTGAGACGTAGTCTTTGGTCGAGATTTCCATACCGGGCAAATTGGGGCCGGTATGTGTGGCCGGTCTGGAGGTTGTTGGTCGAAGTTCTGATACCGGCCAAATTGGGGCCGGTATGTGTGGCCAGTATTCTTCCTGGTCGGGTGAAGGTTGCATACCGGACGTGCATGCCGGGCGTAATTGCGGCGGAACAGGCCTTGGTCTCTCGGCCAGAGCGGATTCGTCTTCCTTAAAACCGCAATAACACCCCAACCAGATGTCCGAATGACCTGATTCAAACTCCCTTGGACAGCTAACTCACTCCTCAGAACCTTCCATGAAGGTTGTGAAAGCTGATTCAGATCGGAGGGTCTTTGTCCAGCAACATATTTCCGGCGTCTTGGATGGACTTTGCATTCTACTTCGGCCCATTTTTCCAAATATTGCCAAACTGTCTCCAATCACCTAGAAAGTAATTCAAAACATGCAAGAACTCACTAGACCTAATGCAAATGTCCTAATCTCTAAATGATACCTAAATGCAAGACAAAACCATGATTATGCATGTAAATGACACAAAGCTCTAAGTGAAATGTATGCTAAAACATGCAATATATGAGTATATAAATGGGAACTTCTTAGCCAAAGATGTGGACGAAGCAATGGATCTCGTGGAGAATTTAGCTCAAAGCGACAGAACTTATGGGGATGATTATGACCGGGCTACGAGAACGACTAGTGATTTTGATGAACAAAAGCGGTCCGAAGAGATGAAAATTCTCATCGACAAGCTGGACAAGCAAGCTTTGATGATTGACAAGCTCATTAAAGCTTCTCAAAAGCCGGTGCACTTTGTTGGTGACTTTGAGGAAACATAAGGTTACCAAGAGGACGAGGGCGACGTGGATACACAAGAGGAGATGAATTATGTGGGTAATCAAGGATACCAAAGAGGCGGTTTAAACAACAACAACCGCAACCACCCAAATTTCTCCTATCGCAACCCCAACGTCGAAAACCCTCAAGACCAAGTGTATCCGCAACAAAAGTCCTTTGTGCCGTCTAACCAAGCTCAAGGTTCGAACTTCCAACAACAAGATTTTGCTCCAAAGAACACTTTCAATGGAAACCAAGGCGGTTTTCATCCTAAGCAATCATTTGCCCCACCCGGTATCCCGCAACAAGTCCAAGGCACCGGAACCACGACTCAAGACATCGATTTGAAAGCTATGCTTCAATAAATCATCCAAGGCAAGCAAATGGGGCTATGGACATAAGCAAGAAGATGGCGGAGATCAACAACAAAGTCGATTGCGCTCCTACAACGAGCTCACATCCAAATTTGAGACTTTGAACTCGAAGATCATGCGACTCGAGGGTAAGGGAGTGGCTTCTTCATCCCGACCACAAGGTCAGTTACCGGGCAAGCCCGAGACCAATCCAAAAGGAGTACGTGAACGCTATCACACTTCGATGTGGTAAGGAACTTCCCTCTCAGGAAACTCCTACAATCGATGAGGTCACTGATATGCTCAATTTAATACCCTAACAGTACTAAAGCAGTAGTTGTAATAAAGCTAGGGGTCGAACACAAGGACTCACAGAAATCACGCAATAAATTATATAGTATCAAGCTAAGCTAAGCAATTCAGGTTTAGCAGAAAACAGAAAATAGTAAACGAGTTGTATTTGATAGGAAAAAGATAGGTTCAGGGATATTTCTCAGGAAATCAATGAATGCAAATAAACTAACTAATCAGGGTTCAAGTTACGCACGGTTCTAGAACTCAAATCACTAAAGTATAATTAACCAACTGTCGTTGCGAAAACTATCTAAATCTAAACTTCAGAATTCCAAATTTCTTTGCAAATCCCTAAGAATAAATCAGCCTTAATTTCAAGTTTGATATGTTCACAAATCAATTAAACCAAACTTCTTTGCGAATAATCAATATGCTCACCCTAAGTTCTGTCAGGTAATTAATCTCACCAAATCCCCGATTCTTCCCTCTCTATGTATCAAAGGATGTAAGCGAATAATGGCATCATAGGAAAATCCTAGCCTCGCTTCCAATCCTTTGTGTGATCATTCCCTCTTAAGTAGAATAATGGGATCGCTGGAAATTTTTCTAACCCTCTACTCAGAAGAAAATCATTTCAATCTTTTATGCTATTTTTTATCAACTTATAACAGGGGAGAGAGATACCATAAATCTAAACACATGGGTTCCTTTATCAGATATGAATGATGAATCAAGCTCTAAAAACACTAACCATATTGATGAAGTGCAAAAGTTTGGCTCAGGCTTCAGAAGAACTCTGCTGGAAACATGGATGTTTTCTAGTCAACTGGTCAGTCTTTGGATTTTTCATTAGTCGATCTAGAACTGATCCTATAACACTGTGCACTCAAAAACAAAATCAAATCAATAGGTTCAAGCACATGATCATTGTCTCCAACAAGTTTTGACTCAATAAGACAATTTTGACTCGATAAAACGACTGACTCTAAGAAAAACAAACACAATGTCAGCAGACACCTCCCCCAGACTTGAACAACACTGTCCCCAATGTTATCTAGCCTAGAGTCAGTGAAAGAAAACAAAAAGGATAGAGGAAACAAAGAGAAATAGGAAGTTACCTTGCTGGAACGTCGAGTGTCGATCGACACACTGCCTGGTGTCGATCGATACCAGGCTTAAATCGACTTGACGAACCAATCAATCGCGATCTGTGTCGATCGATACCAATGGAGTATCGATCGACGCTTAGGCGATTTCGAGTCTGCTCTTTGTTTATCCTGACACAAACTCAAAACAAACGAAAATAAAAGGAAAAACGACTCAAAGACAGACTCACCAGTGGGTTGCCTCCCACCAATCGCTCGTTTAACGTCAATAACTTGACAGTAACGCCATTCAGGTTGTTGGTACATCATCTAAAGGCATTATCTGCCCTGTTGGAATTTCGGCTTTCGCCCAATAGTGTTTTACCCTCTGTCCATTGACAGTGAATTCATCGCCTGTAGGACTAATCAGCACGACAGCTCCATGTGGTCTGACCTCCTTGATGGTGAAGGGACCTGACCAACGAGAACGCAGTTTACTAGGAAACAATTGCAAATGAGAGTTATACAGAAGTACCTGGTCATTTGGCTCGAAGTGTCTGGAGATGATCTTCTTATCATGATAAGCCTTTGTTCTCTCCTTGTATAGCTTTGAGTTCTCTTAGGCGTGGTGTCTAATCTCATCCAGCTCGTTCAGCTGAATCAACCTCCTTTCTGCAGCAGGCTTGATGTCAAAGTTCAGCAACTTCGTCGCCCATGTTGCATTGTGCTCAATCTCCACTGGAAGGTGACATGCTTTCCCATACAGCATGTGAAATGGTGTAGTACCTAGCGGTGTCTTCAAAGCAGTCCTGTAAGCCCACAGCGCATCATCCAAGTTTGTAGACCAATCCTTCCTTGAGGCACCCACTGTCTTCTCCAGAATCTCTTTGATTTGCCTGTTGGAGACCTCGACTTGCCCACTGGTTTGAGGGTGATATGGAGTAGCCACTCGATGGTTTACACCATACTTCTTTAGCAACCTCTCTAAAATCCTGTTGATAAAGTGAGAGCCACCATCACTTATCACAATTCGAGGCACTCCAAAGCGAGGAAAAATGATGGTCTTAAACAGCTTAAGAACCACCGCAGAGTCATTTTTCTCACTAGATATTGCTTCCACCCATTTGGACACATAGTCCACTGCAACCAGGATGTATCTTTTCTTTTGTGACGGTGGAAAGGTACCCATAAAGTCGATGCCCCAGCAATCAAAAACTTCAACCTCAAGGATGAAATTTTGTGGCATCTCATGTCTCTTACTGATCTTCCCCCTCCTCTGACAAGCATCACACTGTGAAACGAAAGTGTGAGCATCCTTAAACATGGTAGGCCACCAGAAGCTTGCTTGTAGAACCTTGGATGCCGTCTTGAAAGTAGCAAAGTGACCAGCATACTCAGACCCATGGCAATGAAAAAGAATAGCTGGCATCTCAGACTCTGCAACGCATCTTCTGTAGATACCATCTGAACAATGCTTGTATAGGTAAGGTTCATCCCAGAAGAATCTCCTTATATCGCGCATAAACTTCTTCCTTGCATATTTTGTGGGATACTTTGGCTCAGTCTCTATAGCAAGGTAGTTGGCTATGTCTGCGTACCATGGACGTGCAACACTAGAGTCAGCAACTAGATAGAGATCATAGTAGTTCAAGTGCTCGACGGACAAAACAGGTTCAGGTCACGACGGGTATCGATCGATACTAGGTGAGTATCGATCGATACTGAAAGTCTGCATTCGTGAAAATTGCAGATTTTCGGGATAAAGGTCTCGAAGGTGAGTTTCAATGAGGTAAATTCCTTCCTCTGGCAAACAATCATCAATAGGGACGACTGCATCGACCTTTAGTCGCGATAAGTGGTCAGCAACGCCATTCTTAACTCCTTTCTTGTCTTTGATCTCGATGTCGAAACCTTGGAGCAAAAGAACCCATCGGCATAGACAAGGCTTGAGGTCCTTGTTCTTCATCAGGTATTTGAGAGCAGCATGGTCTGTGTGAACAATGACCTTGCTCCCAATCAAGTAGGACCGAAATTTCTCAAAAGAGAAAACCACTGCCAGCAACTCCTTCTCAGTGGTGCTGTAATTTCGGTGAGCATCATCCAACGTCCTGCTGGCATAATAAATGGCATGGAGTTTCTTGTCTTTCCTCTGACCCAACACAGCTCCAACAGCAAAGTCACTGGTATCACACATAACCTCAAAACGCAAGCTCCAATCAGGTGGTTGGACTAGAGGAGCATTCACCAATGCCTTCTTGATTTCCTCGAAGGCTACAAGGCAATCAGATGTGAAATCAAACTTTACTTCCTTACATAACATGGCTGTGAGTGGACGTGCAAGCTTGGAGAAATCTTTGATGAACCTCCTGTAAAACCCAGCATGACCAAGGAAGCTTCGAATCTCAGGAACAGAACGTGGAGGTTGCAAGCTTGTCATGACTTTAATCTTAGCCTTGTCGACTTCGATTCCTGCCTTAGAAACCTTGTGCCCAAGAACAATGCCATCTTGTACCATGAAGTGGCATTTCTCCCAATTAAGAACCAAGTGCTTCTCCTCGCATCGCTGAAGCACCTTGCACAAGTTATCCAGACAGTCCTTGAATGACGATCCATACACAGAAAAATCATCCATGAAGACCTCCATGAACTCCTCAGTCATATCTGTGAAAATCGACATCATGCAACGCTGAAAGGTCGCTGGAGCGTTACATAACCCAAATGGCATTCTTCTGTAGGCGAATGTGCCATAGGGACATGTAAAGGTTGTCTTTCCCTGGTCCTCTGGGTGTATAGGAATCTGGAAAAAGCCTGAGTACCCATCGAGAAAACTGTAGTATGGGTGACTCGCTAACCTCTCCAGCATCTGGTCAATGAATGGCAAAGGGAAGTGATCCTTCCGTGTAGCCACATTGAGCTTCATGTAGTCAATGCACATCCTGTGACCAGTGATTGTCCTTGTAGGGATCAACTCGTCCTTTTCGTTCTTCACCACAGTTATGCCTTCTTTCTTAGGCACAACGTGAACTGGACTAACCCAAGAACTATTCGAGATGGCATAGATGATCCCTGCTTCCAACAGCTTCATCACTTCCTTCCTGACCACTTCCTTCAGGTTCGGATTCAGCCTCCTCTGACACTCAATCGAAGACTTTGACTCGTCCTCCAGGTGAATTCGATGCATGCACAAGTCTGGTGCTATACCTGAAATGTCAGCAAGAGAATAGCCAAGAGCTTTGCGATACTTGCGCAGCTTGCTCAGCAGTAAAGCAACCTCTGTGGTATTCAAAGAAGCATTAACGATAACTGGGTATGTTGAATTAGGACCAAGAAAACTATACCTCAGGTTCGCTGGAAGTGGCTTTAGTTCCACTTTAGGAGCATTCTCTGTACTCCAATATCCAAGCCCAGCAGCTTGCTTAGAACCATCGACCAACTTTCCTTCTGCCAGTAAGGTATCGATCGATACCGAGGGGGTATTGATCGATACTGGTGATGCTGAATCAAGCAACTTCGAGTATCCAGTAGTGTCGTTACGTGAACGGTCCTCTGAAGTGGCTGAACAGACCAATGCTCTTTCCAGTGGATCCTCAGGATGCATCTCCAGGAAGTACTCTTCAGCTATGTCACTGAAAGTGTCCACATAGAATGTCTACCCAACGATGGTTGGCCTTTTCATCAACCTTTCCTGCAGTCAATCAAGGCTCCAGCAGTTGCAAGGAATGGTCTGCCCAGGATAAGAGGATCCTTAGGCTCAGCATCGTACTTCAGGACGATGAAATCTGTTGGGATCAAGCAATTCCCAATCATGACTGGGACATCTTCAAGTAGTCCCTCTGGAAGTCGCACTGAGCGATCAGCAAGTACCAGCGAAATCCTTGTAGATTGGAAATCTGTCATTCCCATTCGCTTGGCAACTGAGTGTGGCATAAGGTTCACACTCGACCCAATATCGCAGAGAGCTCGCTTAAATCTGTCTGTGTAGATAGTGCAGTCCAAAACAAAGCTCCCGGGGTCTGGTAGCTTCTTAGGAATTTTGTTGAGCAGGATCGCACTGCACTCAGCTGTGATCATCATGACACCATCCTGTATGTTCACGTTGATAGAGACCATCTTCTACACATATCTCCTGAAAGCTGGACATGTCTTAATAGCATCAACAAAAGGAAGCTCTACAACCAACTTATCCAGCATGGCCTTGCATCTGGCATCTTCCCATTCCTTCCTTTTCAGCTTAGGAAGTATAGGAAAATGTACCTTGGGTGTATACACCCTTTCCTTGACAATCTCGGGCTCCTTCTTTGGTTGCATCTCAGCATCGATCGATACGTGAGGGGTATCGATCGATACACGGGTTTTAGGATTCACTCGAGTGGATGTCTGGCCTGGTGTCGATCGACACATACTAGTATCGATTGATACCTGGGGATTTTCAGAATCCCAATCGTCATCTCCAGCAAAATCGACGAGATTTCCTACATTTTGGCTGTTCTTCACTCCTGTAAACACCTCTTTTCCACTCCTCAAAGTGATGGCGTTAATGTGTGCCCTTGGATTCTTAGTTTTCCCTGGAAGAAAACCTTCCTGCCTCTTTATAGCTGCTGCTGTCTGAGCCACCTGAGTTTCCAGCTTCTTATGGGAAAGATTTATGGCTTCGATTTTCCCATTCAGATCGATATACAGAGAATCAAACTTCCCGTTGAAATCGACTTGCAACTTATGCTGTCCTAGAAGAATCTGTTCCATCATGGATTCTACCTTGTTATCTGTGGATTTGGGAGATGCTGGTTGGTATGAAGAGTTCCCATAGTGGCGAGTGAAATCGCTGCTCTGAAGTGGTTTCTGAGTGAATTGCTTCGCTCCGAAACCAGATTGGTTCCCTTCTAACTTCTACCCACCTTGCTGATTGTTGTTGTTGAAGTTCCTGTTGTTGTTGTACCCAAATCGCTGACCCTGAAAACCAGAACCACCAACGTAGTTAACATCCTCTTCTTCTTCTTCCACATTCGCGACTTCATCAGCAAAGTGCACATATTTCTTCGACTTCCCGACCAGGAAATCCAGTTTGGCCTGCATGTCAACAATCTGTGATCCCTCCGTTCCTCCAGCTTGCTTTTTCCTTTCGAAATCAGCATTCTTGGTGCTATTACTAGATGCCAAGTTCTCGATTAGCACAACCGCATCATCCGGATACCTGGTGAAGAAGTTTCCATTGCTTGCAGAGTCCAATGCCATCTGGTATCTCCAATCAACCCCTATGTAGAAAGTTCCCAGCAGCTGCACCTGAGTGAACTCATGGTGCGGACAGTCTCTCTGATAAGACTTGAAACGAATCCATGAAGCCTTGAATGCCTCTGTCGGACCCTGAGCGAACTGAGAGATCTTGTTCCTGAGCTCCTCGGATCTTGCATCATCATAGAAATTAACCAGGAATGCGTTCTTCGTCTCATCCCATGGAGTGAGTGAATCAGGAGCTAGCTGCTTCAGCCAATAAGCAGCATCCCCACCAAGAGAGTATGGGAAGAGTTTACAGAAAAGGAACTCATTGGGCACTCCATTGTACTTCATGCCAGTGACCAAGTCCTCGAACCTTTCGATGTGATCCATGGGATGCTCATGAGGTAAGCCATGGAATGGGTTCTGACTTACGAGAGCGTAATATGCAGGCTTCAGCTCGAAGTCATTCCATTGAAAATTCGGAATGCGAATCGCAGCTCGATTGGCAAAGAACTGATCAAGCCTGTTGTGCTCGCCAAGTGTTCTAGCTCGATCACCTGCAGCATTCCCAACGTTGGCGCGCCCAGCTGGCGCGACAATCTCAACAACAGCAGCAGGGGCAACGACGTTTCCAGTTTCATCAAGTCGCTGCCCTCCTTCATTGGACACATGACCCTGTTGGTCTCTCAAGACACCAGCTTCATCAAGTCTTAAAACTACTGGGTTGTTCATCCTTGATGTCTGCTTTGTCTTTCTGTTTGTGCGTTCTAAACGTGCTAGCTTCTCTAACGATATATTGACTAGCGGAGCGCTCTTGTTTCTTCTGGTTTCACGATTAGGCATGCACCTGAAACACAAAGATCAAGAACGTAAGTAACCAAAGACACGATGAGTATCGACCGATACTTGATGGTATCGATCGATATCAACAAAGAAACCGCCTCGGTATCGACCGATACTAGGTAGTATCGATCGATACAGACGGGCTTAGTCGAAACTCGACAATTAAAATTTAATGGTGAAATTGAATCCCCGGCAACGGCGCCAAAATTGATATGCTCAATTTAATACCCTAACAGTACTAAAGCAGTAGTTGTAATAAAGCTAGGGGTCGAACACAAGGACTCACAGAAATCACGCAATAAATTATATAGTATCAAGCTAAGCTAAGCAATTCAGGTTTAGCAGAAAACAGGAAATAGTAAACGAGTTGTATTTGATGGGAAAAAGATAGGTTCAGGGATATTTCTCAGGAAATCAATGAATGCAAATAAACAAACTAATCAGGGTTCAAGTTACGCACGGTTCTAGAACTCAAATCACTAAAGTATAATTAACCAACTGTCGTTGCGAAAACTATCTAAATCTAAACTTCAGAATCCCAAATTTCTTTGCAAATCCCTAAGAATAAATCAGCCTTAATTTCAAGTTTGATATGTTCACAAATCAATTAAACCAAACTTCTTTGCGAATAATCAATTTGCTCACCCTAAGTTCTGTCAGGTAATTAATCTCACTGTCGTGCCTAATCAATTATCCTAATATCTAAGTTCTAGGTGATCAATCTAGAATTAGCTTTGAGAACAACCTAAGGTGAAGAACTAATTCAGATTATGAACCCTAAATAACTAATCAACATAGCATTCAAAGAAATCCCTTATGAGAATCCCCAAACCTAACAAGAGATCTACTCAGACATGGAGATTAAATTAATAGACATGTTTGAATAAATACTCTATATAAAATCAGAAAGAGAAACAAAGGTTTTGAAATCTGATCTCGGACGAAGGGAAATCAGACTTGTCTCTCTCACCAAAATCTGTCTTAAACTAAAGCAAAATAAAGCGTAGCCTAAACAGATGGCTGTAAAATCCTATTTATAACCTAAATCATGACTTGGGGTCTTCTTGTAATTATAAAAACTTCTGGGCATTTTTGCAATTCTTCAAGTCTTGGAAAACTCGCGGGTCGTGTCCTGCTGCATCGATCGATGCTTGTCGTGAAATCAGCTACTCAGCAACACGACTTCAGCTTCTGCTCCAATTTGGTCTAGAAAGCCCCAATAATTCCAATAATGCTCCAAGCGTGCTAAGACCTGTAAAGGACTAAAAAAGACTCCAAAACACTAGAAAGACTCTATAAAAAGGACTTATATCATGGCTTAAACAGGGTAAAAACCATGATATATCAGTCACCGATGTCCAAGTTGGGGGGGAGAAGCTTGAAACTGAAAAAGAGGTGACTAAGGATGGCATTGTGGGTATTAAGGACAAAGACAAGGAAGTTGTTTCTCAAGAGAGGCCCAAGAAGAGAGAGACCTTATTTGTCCCACCACCAGCTTATGTACCGAAGCTATTATTCCCAGGTCGTTTCAAGAAACAATTATTGGAGAAGTATAGAGCGATATTTGATAGACAAATGGAAAATGTTGAACTTACCATGCCACTAGTTGATGCTTTCCTCCTAGTGCCGCAATATGCCAAGTTCCTTAAGGATGCCATCAAAGAGAGATCGAATGAGATGGAAAGCATGGTGGTGCTAACTCATGAATGTAGTGCCATCATTCAAACGAAGACAATCCCGAAGAAGCTTGGTGACCCCTGTTGTTTCACTTTACCTTGCACTCTTGGACCATTAGCTTTCAACAAGTGTTTATGCGATCTTGGAGCAAGTGTTAGCTTGATGCCGCTTTCGGTTGCAAAGAGCCTTGGGTTTGTCCGCTACAAAGGTTGTAAGATTTCTCTTATCCTTGCGGATAGATCGGTGAGACATCCTATTGGAATGCTTGAGGACTTGCCTATCATAATTGGAGATTTCGTAGTTCCAACGAATTTCATTGTCTTGGAGATGGACGAGGAGCCTAAGGATCCTCTAATATTCGGGAGGCCCTTCTTGGCAACCGCGGGTGCGATCATTGATGTAGGAAGGGGAAGATCGACCTTCACTTGTGCAAGAACGAGATACTAGAGTTTGATATCAACGATGTTATGAAGAGACCCACCATAGATGGTCAAGTTTTCTATATCGAGGTGATGGATGAATTAGCGGACGAACTTTTGGAGGAGTTGAATCTTGAGGATGGTTTGCAAGTTGCCTTGACTAAGGATCACAGTGAAAATGGGTATTTGGATGAAGCTAGTGAGAGCTACAAGCTGATTTTGGATTCACACAAGCCGATGGTTGGTGAAGCTATGGTCATTGATATGGGTCTTCATAGGATGAAGTGTGAAGACGGTTTCACAATGAGCACGGTCCAAGAGAGCTTCGCTTTGGAAGCGGATCGAGACGAGGACGGGCAAAGAAGCTAGCAATGGTAAGACTAGCATAGACAACGATTGGAGTGAACGCAAGGCGCCTAAGGTGGACATCAAACCACTTCCCATTGGGCTATGGTACGCTTTCCTAGGTCCCAATGAGTCATACCCGGTCATAGTAAATGAGAACTTGAAAGATGATGTATTGTCTTCCCTTTTGAACGAATTTAGGAAGTATAGGAAAGCCATTGGTTATTCCTTGGATGACATCAAAGGCATTTCCTCTACTCTTTGCACACATAGGATACATCAAGAAGATGAATCAATGACTTGTATCGAACATCAAAGGAGGTTAAATCCGAATTTGAAAGAAGTAGTCAAGAAAGAGATTCTAAAGCTTCTAGATGCGTGGATCATCTATCCTATCTCCGATAGTAGGTGGGTATCCCTGGTCCATGTGGTGCCCAAAAAAGGAGGAATGAAGGTTGTCAAGAATGAAAAATATGAATTGATACCCACCAGAACCATAACCGACCATAGGATGTGTATTGATTATCGAAAACTTAATTTCGCCTCTAGGAAATATCACTTCCCACTCCCATTTATTGACGAAATGCTTGAAAGACTTGCAAACCACCCACACTATTGCTTTCTTGACGTGTATTCGAGATTCTTCCAAATCCCGATACATCCCAATGATCAAGGAAAGACAACATTCACATGCCCATACGGTACCTTCGCTTATCGAAGGATGCCGTTCGGGTTATGTAATGCACCGGCAACTTTTCAACTGTGTATGATGTCTATATTTTCGGATTTGATCAAAGAAATGGTTGAGGTTTTTGTGGATGATTTTTCCGTATATGGCTCTTCGTTTGGTGTGTGTCTTTCCCTATTTAGATTCTAAAGCAGTTGTCGTAGTATAGCTAGCGGTCGAACACAAGGACTCACAGAAACACACAATAGATTATATAGGTGAGAATCACGCTAAGCAATCAATGGTATTAAAAGACATAATGTAAATTAAAACGGTTGTGAATTCAATTGGAGAAAAGCTAGGCTCAGGGTATTTCTCAGGGAATCACTGAATGCAGATAAACTAAATAGCATGATTCATATTTAACGCGGTTCTTGAACTCAAATCACTAAGATATAGTTAACCAAATATCTTTGCGAATCCTAAAGTCTAAATCAACTTTTTAATCAGGTTTGATTTGTTCACAAAACAACTAAACCAAATCTCTTTGCGAATAGTTATTTTGCTCACAGTAGGTTCTATCAGGTAATTAATCGCACTCTCGCGTCTAATCAATTATCCTAAGATCTAAGTTCTAGGTGATCAGTCTAGAATTAGCTTTGCAAACAACCTAGGTGAAGAATCAATTCAGATAATGAATCCTAATAATAAATTAACCTAGCATTCAGAGAAAACCCTATTGAGAACCCTGAACCTAACAAGGGATCTACTCAGATATGGAGAATGAAACAATCAACATAACTGAATAAATCATCAAATAAATCAGAAAGAGTAACAAGAGGGTTCAAAATCTTCTCTCAGACGAACATAGTTTCAGACTTGTCTCCCTTCAAAAGCTCTCTCTCAAAACCAGAATAAAATAAGCATAGCCCTCAAAGCGGCTCTAAAATCCTATTAAATAACCTAAACACGAATTGGGGTCTTCATGTAAATATTAAAGTCTTCTGGGCAAGTTCTGCAATTCTTCAAATCTTCATTAAGTCGTGACTCGTAATCTCCTCGATGGGTGTCGATCGATACTTGACGCTTCGATTGGGCACTTAGTCACCAGACTTCATTTTTGCTCCAGAATGCTCCATAAAACTCCAATATTTCCAATAATGCTCCAAATATGCTAAAACCTGTAAAAGACTCTATAATAGAATAAAGACTCGATAAAACGGACTTATATCATGGCTTAAACGGGGTAAAAACCATGATATATCAACTCCCCAAGACTTAGCCTTTTGCTTGCCCTCAAGCAAATAGAAGACTAAACCAGAGAAAGAGGTTTGAAAACATAGAGACTCACCTGTTCTTGAAACGTTGCAATGACCCTTTTCCCAAACACCCAAATGTCACCTAACCAGCTTTTTGATCTAACCACCATGTACTTCTCCGTAGATATTCGCAGCTTTCCAGACCACACATTGTCTCACAGCATTGTTCAATCAAGCCATCCTCGCCAGTTCCATCGCTGTGATTAACACCAAGAGCCTTCTAGATTCTTTCCCATACAATATCATAACAAGGAACCACCTTTTTCACACTTTTTGGTATTATTTCTCTCCCCCAGACTTATTTCTTATTATATTCTTTCTTTTATTTTCAGTTTTGCATATACACATCAAGGTATGAGGTGGCGTACTTCTGACTTTGGCGAAAAGTGCCTTAATCTCGTCCTCAGTTTCTCTGCAATCCCGGAAGAGACTCAGCAGAGGCATGTACTCTAGAGCTTCCTCAAAGGTGTGTGTGTGTGGAATCCTTCGTACCATCTTCTCAAAGCCACGCAGCTGCTTTGGAGAAATGGGATCTCTGAGGTGTTTAGGTGGTCGAGGATCTGGTTTCTTAGGCTTGTAGACACGTCCCTCAACCATGTATTGTTTCTTCATGATCTCCGGTTTAGCATCCGTGGGGTATCGATCGATACAAGGGGGTGTCGATCGACACAAAGCTCATGCGTTGGTTCTTCAAGTTGGTATCGAGCGATACAAGCAGTGGTATCGATCGATGTTGACGATTCAAGTTCGTTATCACCTTCTTCAACGTTTTCGAGATCTCATGCACCTCTCCAGGTGATGGCATTGACGTACTCCTTTTGTGCATGAGTCGCATTTCCTTTGATAGCTGCTGCAGTCTGAGCTACTTGCGTTTCCAACATCTTCAGATGAGTATCGAGCGCGTCGATCCTTCCACTCAGATCCTTGTACACATCATCGATCTTTCCGTTGAGATTCATAGTGAGCTGCTGCTGTCCTTGAACCAGCTGTTCAAACATAGCCTCGATCTTGCTATCTGGGAGCTTAGCAGGTACATGCTGATAATATGAGTTCCCATAGTTCCTGACATACCCACTGTTCTGAGATGGTTTATGACTAAATTGATTCGAGCCTCCTTGCTGCGAGTTGTTGTTGAAGTTTCAGTTGTTGTTGAATTGATTCCTCTGACCCTAAAAGCCATAACCACCAATGTAGTTAACATCCTATACTTCATCCTCGTTGAATCCCTCGACTTCTTCAGCAAAGTGAACAGCCTTGGGTGTCTTTCACATCAGAAGACTGTGCATAGAATCCAACTTTGCTTGAACATCAGCGATCTGTGAGCCTTCCATGTTACCAGCTAGCTTCTTCCGCTCAAAATCAGCATTCTTGGTGCTATTACTAGACGTCAAGTTCTCAATCAGTACATATGCTTCATCAGGATACTTGGTGTTAAAGTTTCCATTGCTCGAGGCATACAGAGTCATCTGATACCTCCAATCGAGTCCTCTGAAAAAGAATCCCATCAACTAAACATCAGAGTATATGTGATACGATCTGAATCTCGTCCAAGCAGCCTTAAACGCCTCAGTAGGTCCTTGAGAAAACTGGGAGATCTTGTTCCCCCGATCCTCAGATCATGCATCATCATAGAAATTGTTCAGAAAAGTAGTCCTAGTATCTTCCCAGTTAGTCAGCGATCCAGGAGATAACTGCTTCAGCCAGTAAGTCGCATATCCACCAAGAGAGTATGGGAAGAGCTTGCAGAAGAGGTAGTCGTAGGACACTCCATTGCTCTTGATGCTAGTGACCAAGTCCTCGAACTTCTCAATGTGATCCATAGGATGTTCGTTGGAAAGACCATGGAAAAGGTGTTGTCCCACAAGAGTGTAGTATGCAGGCTTCAGCTCAAAGTCATCCCTATGGTAAGCAGGAGGACGAATCGCTGATCGATTGGTGTAAAACTGATCAGGCCTGTTATGTTGACCAATCGTCCTACCACGATTAACCACAGTGTTCTCAGCATTCACTGCGTTCGCGTTCCCAGCGACATTCCCAGCGACAACAGGAGCAGGTGGAATGATGTTCCCCTCTCCATCCAGACGTTGTCCTCTCTCATTGCACAAACGACCCTCTGGGTCCCTGTTGATATATCACGGTTTTTACCCTGTTTAGGCCATGATATAAGTCCTCTTATAGAGTCTTTCTAGTGTTTTGTAGTCCTTTACAGTCTTTTACAGGTTATAGCACGTTTGGAGCATAATTGGAGATATTGGAGTTCTATGGTGCATTATGGAGCGAAATTGAAGTTTGATGACTAAGTGCCCGATCTGAGCGACAAGCATCGATCGATACCCCCTGGTATCGATCGACACCCGTCGAGAAATCATGGGCCGCGACTTTTTATGAAGTTTTGAAGAATTGCAAAAGTGCCCAGAAGACTTTGATATTTACAAGATGGCCCAGAACGTGTTTTAAATTATAAATAGGATTTTACAGCCACTTGTTTAGGCTATGCTTTATATACTTTGATTTTACTTTGGTTTGAGACAAGTTTGAATCTCCCTTCGTCCGAGACCAGATCTCTTAACCTTCTTGATTATTTTATTGATGATTTATTCAAACATGTCTATTGATTCAATTGCCATGTCTGAGTAGATCCACTTTAGGTTTAGGGTTTTCTCATAAAGGATTTCTTTGAATGCTAGGTTAATTATCTGTTTAGGATTCACCATCTGAATTAGTTCTTCGTCTTAGGTTGTGTTCAAAGGTAATTCTAGGTTGACGAATCTGGAACTTCGATCTTAGGATAATTGGTTAGGCACGAGAGTGCGATTAATTACCTCATAGAACCTAGGTGAGCAAATTGATTACTCGCAAAGAGATTTGGTTTAATTGATTTGTGAACATATCAAACCTGAACTTTAAAGCTGATTTAGACTTTAGGATTCGCAAAGAGATTTGGAACTCCTAGGATTTAGATTTAGATAGTTTTCGCAACGAGAGTTGGTTAGCTATACTTTAGTGATTTGAGTTCAAGAACCATACGTAATCTGAATCCTGATTTGTTAGTTTATCTGCATTCATTGATTTCCTGAGAAAAACCCTGAGCCTATATTCTCTCCATTGATTTACATCCTTTTTAATTTCTGCACTGCTTTCAATTACATCTGTTTCACTTAGCGTAATTCATCATCTAGAATCTATTGTGTGTTTCTGTGAGTCCTTGTGTTCGACCCCTAGCTATACTACGACAACTGCTTTAGTATCTGAATAGGGTATTAATTTGAGCATATCACCTGTAAGCACCAGCTTCATCTTGAACTAACTCTACTTGATTGTTGTTCATCCTTGCTGGTTTCTTTGCTTTTCGGTTTGTGCGTTCCACGAGTGCTAGCTGCTCCAATGACAGTTCAACTAACTGAGTGTTCTTGTTTCCTCTGGTTTTGTAATTAGGCTTACACTTGAAAACAGAAGTCAAGAACGTAAGTAATTTGTAACACGATGAGTATCGATCGATACCAAGTGGTGTCGATCGATATCAACAAAAAGAAAACGGCGACTATCGACCGATACTAGGTAGTATCGATCGATACAGTCGAGCTTAGTCGAATTTCTCAGACTAAAATCTAATGGCGAATTGAGTCCCCGGCAACGGCGCCAAATTTGATATGCTCAAATTAATACCCTATTTAGATACTAAAGCAGTTGTCATAGTATAGCTAGGGGTCGAACACAATGACTCACAGAAACACACAATAGATTATATAGGTGAGAATCACGCTAAGCAATCAATGGTATTAAAAGACATAATGTAAATTAAAACGGTTGTGAATTCAATTGGAGAAAGGCTAGGCTCAGGGTATTTCTCAGGGAATCATTGAATGCAGATAAACTAACTAGCAAAATTCATATTTAACGCGGTTCTTGAACTCAAATCACTAAGATATAGTTAACCAACTCTCGTTGCGAAAACTATCTAAATCTAAATCCTATGAATTCCAAATCTCTTTGCGAATCCTAAAGTCTAAATCAGGTTTGATTTATTCACAAAACAACTAAACCAAATCTCTTTGCGAATAGTTATTTTGCTCACCCTAGGTTCTATCAGGTAATTAATCGCACTCTCGCGCCTAATCAATTATCCTAAAATCTAAGTTCTAGGTGATCAGTCTAGAATTAGCTTTGCAAATAACCTAGGTGAAGAATCAATTCAGCTAATGAATCCTAATAATAAATTAACCTAGCATTCTGGGAAAACCCTATTGAGAACCCTGAACCTAACAAGGGATCTACTCAGATATGGAGAATGAAACAATCAACATAACTGAATAAATCATCAAATAAATCAGAAAGAGTAACAAGAGGGTTCGAAATCTTATCTCAGACGAACAGAGTTTCAGACTTGTCTCCCTTCAAATAAGCATAGCCCTTAAAGCGGCTCTAAAATCCTATTAAATAACCTAAACACGAATTGGGGTCTTCTTGTAAATATTAAAGTCTTCTGGGCAAGTTCTACAATTCTTCAAACCTTCATGAAGTTGTGACTCGTAATCTCCTCGATGGGTGTCGATCGATACCAGGGGGTATCGATCGATACTTGACGCTTCGATTGGGCACTTAGTCACCAGACTTCAGTTTTGCTCCAGAATGTGATATATCATGGTTTTTACCCTGTTTAGACCATGATATAAGTCCTTTTTATAGAGTCTTTCTAGTGTTTTGTAGTGTTTTAGAGTCTTTTACAGGTCATAGCACATTTGGAGCATTATTGGAAGTATTGGAGCATTCTGGAGCAGTTTGGAGCAGAAGCAGAAGTTGTGTCGCTGAGAACCTGAATTCACGTCGAGCATCGATCGATACCCCCCTGGTATCGATCGACACTCATCGCAGCATGACACGACCCGTGAGTTTTCCAAGACTTGAAGAATTGCAACTTGGTCCAGAAGTCTCTGATAATTACAAGAAGACCCCATATCGTGTTTTATGTTATAAATAGGATTTTACAGCCACTTGTTTAGGCTAAGCTTTATTTTTCTATACTCTGGTTTTGAGACAAGTCTGATTTCCCTTCGTCCGAGATCAGATCTCAAGAACTCTTTGTTATTATTCTATTGATGATTTATACAAACATGTCTATTGATTCAATTACCATGTCTGAGTATATCCACCTTAGGTTTAGGGTTTTCTCATAAATGATTTCTTTGAATGCTAGGTTGATTATCTGTTAGGATTTATTATCTGAATTAGTTCTTCGCCTTAGGTTGTGTTCAAAGCTAATTCTAGGTTGACGAATCTGGAACTTAGATCTTAGGATAATTGATTAGGCACGAGAGTGCGATTAATTACCTGATAGAACCTTAGGTGAGCAAATTGATTATTCGCAAAGAAGTTTGGTTTAATTGATTTGTGAACATATCAAACCTGATATTAAAGCTGATTTAGAATTTAGGATTCGCAAAGAGATTTGGAATTCCTAGGATTTAGATTTAGATAGTTTTCGCAACGAGAGTTGGTTAATTATATCTTAGTGATTTGAGTTCTAGAACAATGCTTAATCTGAGTCCTGTTAGTTAGTTAGTCTGCATTCATTGATTTCCTGAGAAAAATCCTGGGCCTATATTTCCTCCATTGATTTACAAGTCCTTTAATTTCTGCTTGCTTTTAGTTTACATCTTTTGATTTAGCTTATTTCAAATCTATACAATCTATTGTGTGAAGTCTTGAGTTCTTGTGTTCGACCCCTGATTTACTGCAGCAACTGCTTTAGTACTATTTAGGGTATTAAATTGAGCATATCAATTTTGGCGCCGTTGCCGGGGACTCAATTCACCGTTAGATTTTAGCCAAGGAATTCGTCTAAATCGCCTAGTATCGATCGATACCCTGCTGGTGTCGATCGATACCTGACGTCTATTTCAGTAACTTACGTTCTTAGTTTCTGTTTTCAGGTGCATGCATAATCGAGAAACCAGGAGCAACAAGAACGCTGAGCTCGTTGATCTATCACTGGAACAACTAGCAATTGTGGAACGCACATACAAGAAAGCAAAGAAATCAGCTAGGATGAACAACAATCAGTTGGTTCGTGATGCAGCTGGTGCTTACAGAGACCAAGAGGATCGGTTGTGCAATGAGCAAGGACAACGTCTGGATGGAGAGGGGATCGTCATACACCATGCTCCTGTTGTCGCTGAGAATGCCGCTGGGAACGCAAGGAACGATGTGGTTAATCGTGGAAGGACGATTGGTGAATGCAACAGGCCTGACCAGTTTTTCGCCAATCGTTCAGCAATTCGTCCTCCTGCGTTTGAGAGGAATGACTTTGAGCTGAAGCCTGCTTACTTCACTCTAGTGGGACATCATCTCTTCCATGGTCTTCCTCATTAACATCCAATGGACCATGTAGAGAGGTTCGAGGACTTGGTCAATAGCATCAAAAGCAATGGAGTGTCCTACGACTATCTCTTCTGCAAGCTCTTCCCCTACTCTCTAGGTGGAGAAGCGACCTACTGGTTGAGGCAGCTACCTCCTGGTTCGTTAACTACTTGGGAGGACACTAAGAGGGCCTTCCTGATTAACTTTTTTGATGATGGACGATTTGAAGATCTGAGGAATAAGATCTCCACTTTTTCTCAAGAACATACTGAGGCGTTCAAGGCTGCTTGGACAAGATTCAGGTCGTACCAGAGAGATTGTCCACATCATGGATACTCTGATGTGCAGCTGCTGGGTATCTTCTTTAGAGGAGTAGATTGGAGGTATCAGATGGCTCTAGACTCTTCAAGCAATGGCAATTTCAACACCAGGTACCCTGAAGATGCCTATGTGTTGACTGAGAACTTTGCCTCTAGTAGTAGCACCAAGAGCGCAGACTTCGAGCGCAAGAAGCTGGCTGGCAATATGGATGGGTCGCAAATCGCTGAAGTTAAAGCTCAACTGGCTTCTATGCACAGTCTTCTGCTGGGAAAGACAACAAAGACCGTCCATTTCGCTGTTGAGAATGAAGTGAAAGATTGTAACTATGTTGGTGGTTCTGGTTTTCAGGGTCAGCGATTTGGGTACAACACCAATCGAAACTTCACCAACAATGCTCAGCAAGGAGGGTCCCAATCCCCACCACCCAAATCTCCTGACAACAAGATTGAGGCCATGTTCGAAACACTCGTTCAAGGACAGCAGCAGATCACAGTGAACTTCAATGGTAAGATGGACGCCATGTACACCGATTTGAGTGGGAGGATCGAGGCTCTCAATACCAGCCACATGATGCTGGAGACGCAAGTAACTCAGACTGCAGCCAATTCCAAGGGAAAGACGGTTCATTCACACAATGCTCACGTCAATGCGATCACTTCCACTGCAGAAAATCTCGAAGATGATCCTGAAATCGCCAGAGCATCGATCGATACCCCCAGGTGTCGATCAATGCCGGTTACAATTCTGAAACGGGATCCTTCAAAAACCCGTGTATCGATCGATACCCCATTGGTATCGGTCGATACTAAGGCGATTTCAGAGGAGACACCGGAGATGTCGACTGTTGTGCCTAGAATACTTCCAGAGAGGATCTACATACCAAGGATACCTTTTCCCAGAGCTCTTGAGAAGGCTAAGAAGGATGTAGAAGACACCAAATGCAAGACTATGCTGGATAGTCTGATTGAGAAGCCTCTCGATGCTGATAAATCTGTCAAGAATGATTCAACAGCAATAGCATCGATCGATACCCTACCTGGTATCGATCGATACCCATCGCAGAACGAGCCAGAACCTGTGGAAACACGTGAGCTGATCAAAGAAGGAGATCGCAAACCCAAGAAGGTGAATCCTGTTCCTAAACACCTCAGAGATCCCATCTCTCCGAAGCAGCTGCGTGGCTTTGAGAAGATGGTACGAAGGATTTCCCCTGATTTAACCTTTGAAGAAGCTCTAGAGTGCCGTCCTCTGCTAAGTCACTTCAAGGATTGCAGAGAAACTGAGGAAGAGATTTAGGCACTCTTCATTAAGGCTAGAGGTCCACCTCCACTGAGACAGCTGACCCAAAGAGAAGATCCAGGGAAGTTTGCGGTTCCATGCTCCATTTCTGGAGTTGATTTCAAAGAGTCTCTTGTCGACTCAGGGGCTAGTGTTAATGTCATCTCAAGGGAAATTGCAGAGCGGTTAGGGGCTGATATTCGATCACCAAAGGTATCTATCACACTCGCGAACAACTCCACCTCACTTCCATATGGTACAATCTCTGCTCTACA